>MU765028.1:4764-36088 GCA_026770625.1 Nicotiana glauca
GCCCTGAACTATAACTCACATATAAAGGGGTATGAGGGTTTGGGATTCATAAAGTATCAAATTCATGACAAGCAACTGACAGGATACATAATACTAAATTACAAAGGAAAGGGGGAACATGTTACAATATGCTAGCAGCAAATGTCAACTAAAGAATTGGACAGAAATGAAACACATTGTTGTGGAATCATGTAAACTAACTGAGACATACCAGTATAGAAGCAAAAGAGTGCAGGAGAAAGTAGAGCAAACAAAGTCCACAGCAGCACAAGTAAAAGAGAGAGAGTTTTAAGTGAGAGTGACTTGTGAACTCAGATTGTGTTATGTGTTCGTGTGTTCAAAGAGAAGGGAAGAGAGTATTTATAGTTTTGAAATCAGGCAAGGAACAAGGTAAGAAAATAATCATGCATCAATCAGTAGCAGAAGATCCCTTTAATTGAGGAATTCAAATTTGAACGGTAAAGAGCAAGAGTTATTTAAAGAAGAAGATCAAGTAAACATATTGTGCATAGCATACAAATAAGGGGTAAATACATAGGGGTTTTAATTAAGGAAAGAAAATTTTGAAATACACGGTCAGCTTAAATAAGGCAAGAACACGGTAAATTAATTAACACATAGTAAATCAGGGAACTAAGGATTCAAAAATTAACAATGAACCCAACCAGAAATAGGGGAGTCGAAAGGATAAAGAAAGTTCTCAAATCAGTCAATGAAAGAATCAATTAACCTTATACAAGGAAGCCTGAAATTAGTCTAAGATTGAAAGTTATTTTAAAGGGACAACCAGCGGATATAAAGAGTGCACAACATCAGGCATGTGAGGTTAAATCATGGCAAAGAGAAATGATAGTCAAAAAGAGGACCAAAAGCATGATAAAGAGTGAAGAAAACTAGAGGATATAGCTTAGTTCAAGGATTGCAAGAAACCAAATCATATAAGGAGCATAAGTTAAAATAAGAAGGATTTTGAACCCAATCAAACAAGTTCAAGCAGACGAAATAGTTTTTTTTTTCTTTTCAGAGACCCAAATATGTCTGAAAGAATTAGGGCTTCGAGATCAAACCAATTTAGAGATGAGAACCAGACAAGACACATAGCAAATAAACTCAGAAGAAACATTCAGAAACTTCAAAAGAAACAAAGATCCCTGACGTGCAAGTTCTAGAATATCATAAAAGGTCACAATAGAAGGAAATCACGTAAAACATAGTAGAAATACAACATAAGAAATACAACAAAGAATAACATAAGAAACATGACAGAACATGTTAAAAGAAATCAGAAAAGCTTTGAAATAATTTAACAAAACCCTAAATCGGAAAAGATAAAGGTTTTGAAAATAAAGTTTTGAAGGAAATCTCGGAAAAATGCTCGAAAGCTCAAGGAGAACACAGCTCTACAACGGATCTAAAAGAATCAAAAGAACCTCGAAGTTTTAGGGTTTCAGAAGAAACCCAAAATAGCGAGAAAGGCTTGGAAAATCATGATCTAAGCAGGAGATGTCCAAAACCAAGCTTAATCAACCATGGCTGGCCGGAGCAAGGTCGGAGATGGACGGGATCTTTGAATAAGTGAAGGTCTGAGTGAAGATCCTCGAGGTCTGGTCTCGATTCTTTAGGCAACAGGCATGCAGGAGCCATTGGAGGCAAGCACGGGCCTTCAATGGCTTTGGAAGCCATGGATTCAGGCGGCTTTAGGTGGTAGCCGGAGGGAGGCAGCTAGGGTTAGGTTTAGGTCTTAGAGAGAATCAGATAGGAGAGGGAATTTGAGGGCGGCTGATAGAACGAAATGATTTAGGGTTGGGGGTGTGGGTGGATTAAAAAAGGAAAGAGGAAATCGTAGCCGTTGATCAGATTGATCAACGGCCTGGATTAAAAGGGTTTGGGTCAGATAATTTTAAATGGGTTAAAGGTTGGGTTAAATGGAATTGGGCTGGTCCGAAATTGGGTTTGAAATTGTCAATTAGGAGAACCAATTTTGGCTATAATTGAAATAAAATGAGGCCAGATTTTAAATAGCAGTTTTTCCCTGTAATTTATAAAAAATAGTTAACATGATTTTAAAAATAATTTAAAAGCACTGAATTAATTAATAATATATAAACATTAATCTAAAAATACTGAGAATAATTTTATAATTGTAAAATATCATTAATCGCAATATAGGCTATAATTGTAATTGGTTCCC
Source organism: Nicotiana glauca (assembly GCA_026770625.1). Taxonomy (NCBI): domain Eukaryota; kingdom Viridiplantae; phylum Streptophyta; class Magnoliopsida; order Solanales; family Solanaceae; genus Nicotiana; species Nicotiana glauca. The sequence goes on from MU765028.1 coordinate 6,956, forward strand.
CGGCAACGGCGTTATTTTTGTCTTCTTGAGCCGAGGGTCTTCCGGAAATAGCCTCTCTACTCCTTCATAGTAGGGGTAAGGTCTGCGTACACACTACCCTCCCCAGACCCCACTAGTGGGATTTCACTGGGTTGTTGTTGTTGTTGTTGTTGTAATTGCAATTGTATGCTTTAAAAATACCAAATAAATTCGTAAAAATATGCAAAAATCACCTTTATTATATTTAGTATAAATATGAGAATAAAAGAAGCTATTCACCAAAATGATAGTTTTGGAAGTAATTACTGAATTATGTGGTATTAAAAAATAGATGATAAATCGATTTAAAAATTATTAAAAATTTAAAAAAGTACCAAAACTTATGAGTGTGCTTATATATGCACATATATATTATATTGAATGTATTTTGGGTATAAAAATACTTAGGGAAAAATTAGGTATCTACATGCCCATAACTCGTGAGACCTACGTGAACCTAGTGCTCTGATACCATGTTGTCACGATCCATTTCCATAATAGGTCATGAGGGCGCCTGACCCCCTTGTCAGGCAAGCCACTGCGGAAACATTACTAAAATTTCTTATGTTGCTTTTGGTTAGAAATAAGTGGAGTAAACACTCGACGTGGAGTTTAAACCAGAAGAGATAAATACTGTAATAAAATAATTACACACCCCAAAATAATCGTCTACCAAAGTGTGTGCCAGAACCTGATGTCACAAGCTGCGGGCAAATAGTAGAGTATACATCCAAAAGAATATCACACTGCCCTACTGTCTGGATCCAAATAGACAGAAATAGAAATACAAAAGAAAGACTTCTTCGGCTGCGGATCGACATGGAAGGAAAGCAGCTCACCGTAGAAGTCCCACGCCCGCTCACGGATGCGCACCAGAGTAGTAACCAGATCCACCTGCCTCAGGTCCTCTACATTTAAGTACAGAAGCGTAGCATGAGTACATAAATAATATGTATCCAGTGAGTATCCCATCTAATCTCGAAGAAGTAGAGACGAGAGGTCGACTTGATACTCACTAGGGCCAGATAATATTATAAGTATAGTTTTAACAATGAAAAATCTTTAATAGGCAACAATTTACAACAAGGCATTTAAGTTATATTCTCACAAGGATTCTGATTAATCAATTACTACAGTTACAATTATCAATTTACTTCGGCCATGAAAAACAATACCAATTTTAACATTCTCAGGCAAAGCTATATAAGCATGCGCAAATATGTCGAGGCGACAGTCCGATCCAACAGAAATAAACTGTGCACTTGCCGAGGGTCGATGGTGCGCCTATAGATGCATCTATTCATACTGAGGTGATCGGCCCGATCCACAAATAAGAAGAAAATATCAAGTATACACATAAGGCACACCAATAGTCATTATTGCCAAGCAAGACTTCAACAATTATACAAGCATATTTTTATTCCCTTTATAAATCTCTAGCATATCCTAGGTGCTCGAAATAACAAGATAATATAAAGATTTACTCAAACAAGCATGGTGTGGGTCCTAAACTACCCGGACAATTATCATAGTAGTAGCTACACAGGGACTCTCGTTACCTAGCGCGTGCGTAGCCCCCGCATTTAGCAACAATTATTCGATTATAAATCCTATGGGGACAATCTCTTTTACAAGGTTAGAAAGGAGACTCACCTCGCTCCAAAGCGCACTTCCAATAACAAGAACAAGCCCAAGCCCTTACTTCGAAGCCGAACAATTCCAAACTAGTTAAAATAGGTAAGAACTAGTCAATAAAGGCTTAAAAAGTCGAATTCTAACTATTTAAGTAATTTTTCAACTCTTTCCACAAGTTTCCTAAATTCCGACCCCGGGCCCACGTGCCCGAATTCCGATATTCTTCGAAGGAAATTGTTCTCTACAACCTAAGGATCAATAATATATAAATTCTAGTCCATTTCATAACAAATTTCATGCTTAAATCTTAATTTTATTAAAACCCTAGGTCTAGCTCAACCCCTTTGATTTTATCTAATTTTTAATGTTTAATCTACCTAATATACATGTATTTAAACTAATAATGAAAGGAATTAACTTACCTTTGAAGTGCTATGTTGAAACCTCTCTTTGGAAGCCCCCAAATTGCCTAAGTGTGGAGTGTAAAATGAAAAATGGTGTTTGAGTTCGAATTAAATGAACTCTCTGCCCCCAGCGATTTCCGCTTCTGCGGCGCCTTTTCCGCTTCTGCGGCAACCGTTTCTGCGGTTTTGGGACGCTTCTGCGGTTCTGGCCCAATTTGGCTGGACCGTTTCTGCGGTCGAATCTCCGCTTAAGCGGACCCGCTTCTGCGATTTCCCTGGGCCTGCCTTTGGCCGCTTCTGCGAAGGCCTGACCACATCTGCGGTCCAAGAACCGCAGATGCGGTTATGACAGAAGCAACAATACTTCAGCTATTCCTCAACTTTCTAACTTCGCTCGTTTGATGCTCGGGGCTTCCGAGCCCCGCCCAAACATACCGACAAGTCTGAAATCATGAGGCGGACCTACTCGAACCCTCGAAACTCCCAAAATAACGCTTAATCTTGGAATCATGCCCTAAAACCAAATGGATCAAACTATTAAACTTCAAGTTCTTAATTCTCTTCTAACAGGGTCAAAACACCCTTAAACTATTCGGATTGACACCAAAATTTACGGGCAAGTCTTAAACAATATTATGGACCTGTACCAAGTTTCGAAGCCAAAATCCGAGCCCGATACCTAGGGAATCAATGATTACTTAGTTTCTTTAATTCCTTAAAACCTCAATTAAACAATTTTAGGCAAAAATTCATTACTCGGGATAGGGACCTCGGAATTCGACTCCGGACATACGCCCAGGTCCCATATTTTTTCACGGATCCTCAGAAATTGTCAAATCACGAATCCGGATCCGTTTTTCCAAAATATTGACCGAAGTCAAACTTGGTCTCTTTAAGAAATCTTAAAGAAGCAAATAGGCATATTTTTACTCAAAACCGTTCCAACTCCCGAACCAATCGCCCCGCAAGTCGTAAATTAGTCAAAGCAAGTACGAGAGGCTTTATTTAGGGGAACGGAGTTCTAAAAGGCAAAACGACCGGTCGGGTCGTTACACATAAACAGGGCCTTAATCATCCTGTAACCATCTGACATTCTCGTATATCAAAGCAATACAATATTCTCTCTTTAATTTACATTCTCTTGTTTATCAGCTTGTTGCATTTTAACTGTTCTTATACAACTAGCTCGAGGGCTCTGTTCAAACACTCGTTCACCTTATATTATTGTTAATTTCTATCATTAATCTTTGCATTTATCAATTCGTATTAGGTGAAATCACGTATCCTTAAAACCAGTTATCTAATTTTTAGGGTAAACAAAACACTTAAAACCATCAAAAAGTTAATTTTGCCGTATTAAATACTATAATAAGAAAAAGGGATCAATACACTTATTTTTAGAAGCATAAAATTAGCAAAATCCCAGTAAAGTATTGACAAGAAAACAAAATTTACTGATTATGTAGCGGGAGAATTAATTAGCATACCATATGGAGGACATAACGTAACATTCTCTTGTTTCAAGCTCTATATAATTTCAGTTTGAATCGTACAGTACATCGTGTGCACGCATATCTAAATGAAACTGAATGTTGAAATAGTCTCAAAAACTCAATATATATATATATATATATATATATATATATATACGTGCTGAAGTAAATCATTATTGATCTGAAGATGAAATACAGAAAATACGTAATTGAAATATATGAACGATTACTTGAATATTAATGAGTACAAGTAAACAGTTCAGTATATTTTAGTTTTAAGCTCAAATTCTTTTTCTACCATGTGTTTTAAGTTGTCATAAAATAGAATATGTGACTCGCCTATTGTACCATAATTTGATAAAATAAAATAAATATCAAGACAAGTAGATTTTTGAAATTTGAGTCTAAATCATCCTTCAAACATTTTTTTTTGCTATAAAAACAAGTAACTGAGGTAGAACGAAAAGTTAAAATTAAATTATTTTAAATATAAAATAATATTATCTTTTTTTTGGACAAATTAAAAGGGGGAGTATGTGGACAATGAATAGGGTGGTATTTAGTTTAATCATTATTCTCAACGTTTTCTTAGAAAAAGGTGTAATTGCTCATTGATATAAAAATATTACAACTAGCGCTATGGAAAATTCCTAAAAATGAAAAATAAAAATTGGCTAGTATATAAATTGAAAATACCAAAATGCTTACCCTTTGAAACCCTCGCTATAGAAAAATCCAGAAGAAACTCCTCTATCAGGAAAACGCGAAGGCAGAGAACGGCGATGGCGTTGAACAACGGCTTACGATCGTGTGCTTCCAAGCTTATCAGCTCATCTGAATCAATTTTCTCCAAAACTGGTCGGTGTTTATCTCTTCGAAAATTGATGTAATTCTTTGGTTTTGAATTTTTTTTAATATCATTTTATTTAATGTAATGAGCCCAGCTAATTTGTTGACTGATACATAGATGATTGATGTATGATTTCTTGTTATGTCTGTATGTTGAAGCTGAAATCTCACCAAAAAAGTCAATTTAGATAAGGATTTCCGCTTGTGTGATGATTTCTAGGGATCTATTTTGATGGGTATTTATCGCTTTTTAGATCTGCCCATTTTCTGGGGTTAGCGCTATTGTTATTTTCAATAGTTCTATTAATGAGAACTATTGTATAGGTTCAATGCAATATGTATGCATTTGCTCAGCATGATGAACATAATATTCATATGGTATGATATAGCGATCTAATATTGGGATTTAGTTCAGTATTCTTAATTAAGTCTGCCCCTCCTCTTTCCCTCCTTTGTGTCTATTGGTTAGAGTCATGTGTCTTGCAGGAGTCTTTTTTAGCTTGGTTAGAATTGTGAGATTTTGGAGTGCATCTACTCATAGAGAGAATTTCAAATTTATAATTTAAGACAAGATAACATATTTGGAACGAGATGGTGGTGAATGCAGTGGATTAGATATCGAGGATTTATATTGTTGACCCCAACTAGTTTTGGTTTGAAGAGTAGTTGATTGATTGATATCGAGAGGCAGGGCATGGTGGGCTTCTTACTCTTAGTATTTCTACTTTTTGGCTGCTGTATAGCACATAGGCACCCTAGCAGAAGGAGCTATACTATAGTCTCTTGCAGCTCCATAATATCCCTTATTAAATTTCATGCCAAATACAAGTGGAATTTTGTTTTCTCTTTTTTCTCTCGATAACAACCTCTACTTCCTACTTATCCAAAAAATCTAATTATATAGCTCTATCTCTAGCTCTCGTCTCTTTGAGATGATCTTTATGTCTGTGAAAATGTGTATATTGGCTTCAAGTCTATGAGTATACACTGATCATGGAAGCATGCCTTCAGGTTGGTATCCCCTCCTTATTAGACGAGCATGCCTTCATCACTTTGACAATCTTTTCATTGAACAATGTGGCAACTGCAAGTTTGTTTTGCTATGATCTGCCTGAATGACTTCCAATTATTTATTTTGTCAACTTCTTGCTTTATGCACGTTTTAAACATTTTAATACTTGTTTAAGTTCAATATTTCATGTTTTTGAAACTTCCGTTTCTCTCATATTTCATCGCTAAATTTTGTCTTTGCATCTCACCTTTTCTTTATGTTGACTGCATTTGATCAAGCTTGGATGCTGTTGCTCATGGTTTTTATAAGTCTGACCTTACTGATAATTGATATTTGTTGTTTGGTCAGTGAAGAGAGAGATCCACTCAACAGGCGTTAAGAGAATGGGAGGAGGTCATGGGCATGACGAACCTTTCTACCTTCACGCAAAGCACATGTACAACTTGGACAGGATGTCACACCAGAAGCTGAAGATGACTATTGGTGTCTGGTCTGCAGTCGCTATTGGCGTTATTGTCCCAGTTTATGCTGTCGTCTTCCAGCAAAAGAAAACTGCTTCGGGCTAGATCATCATTCTATCGTATCTCCATCACAATAACGCTGTCCTTAGAGTATTAAATGTCGAAGATAAGCACTTTTGAACCAATTGAATTAGAGCATTAAATAGCTTTTAATTTTAACTTAGCTTTAAAATGGTGGTTGTTCTTCTTGTTTCAATTTGGCGATAATGTTGCTATGCCTGGTTCTATAATAATATTTTCTGAATTTACTCAAACACCATATTGGTTGAAATGTTTTGTTTCACTGCACTGTGTGTCTATTTTGATATCCAATTTTTGATTTTCTTCTGATCGGATGTCACTATCTTTGTTGGAGGTTTTTCACCTTAGGAAGCATGATGACATCAAAAGCAACAAATAAAAAACTTAGTGTAATTCCACAAGTAGGGTCTGGGAGGATAGTGTGTATGCAGACCTCACCCTGACCTTACAAAGATAGAGAGGTTGTTTCCGGTAGATTTTTTGCTTAAGGAACAGTGAAACTAAAGCAACAAACAATTGCAACAAGAAGGTAGAATGGTAATGAAATTGAATAACACAGCATGTATGAATACGAAACAGGAATAAGAAAATGCAACAGTATAACTAGTAATATAGGCAAGCCTAGGTTGTAGCTATTTGTAAATCTTCCACCATAATACTTGTCTTTCACACATTTCTATCAAGGGTTAGGTCCTTGGTAAGCTGAAACATTGACATGTCCTGCCTAATCACCTCACCCCGGTACTTCTTAGGCCTACCTTTGCCCTACCTCAGACCCGCTACGATCAACCTCTCACGCATTATAACTGGGGCACTATGTCTCGCCTCTTCACATGCCCGAAACATTTCAGCCTCGATTCTCGCAACTTGTCCTCCACAGAGGTCAATCCCATCATGTCCCTAATCACTTCGTTCCTAATCTTGTCTTTCTTGGTATGCCCACACATCCATCTCAATATCCTCATTTCAGCTACTTTCATCTTCTGGACATGAGATTTGATGTTTTATTCTTCAATGCCACACAAGAGGGAGGTGATTTGTATGGTATCCAATTTTCCAATGCACAAATTATAGAATTACATGGTTCTTCTATGCGTTCCTTATAATACTATTGCAGAAATAATAAATGTGGAAAGTAAAGAATATAAGTATTTTTACGTGAAAAACACCTGACTCAAAAGGTGAAAAAACACGACCTACTTCTCAGTAGGATTTTTCCCAACACTTTACTAAATCACTGAGCCAAAACAGTATTTACAAAACTCTTTGTAAACCTAAGGATTACCTCTAATCTTGTTATGGCAACAAGCTTCTAACTGTTGCGACAACTTCAAGTTAATTCTAACTTGAATACTCAGAGTACCTAATACAATTGCTTCTAGATAAAGTTGAAAGGTACAATTTTAAAAAACACCTACAACAATAAAACTAGAAAAAAACACACACATTTGGAACTGGTTCTTCTATCTGGTTAATGTAGCTTCAGGTTCGCACACTTGAATCACACAAGAATTGCTTGCAAAATGCCTTGCTATTTTGCTTTCAACTTACATTTAACTTTAGCTTTTGTGCGTGCCTGTAAAGTGAGAATCTTGTAATTTATAGAGTTAGTAGAATAGGAAATAACTAGAGTTTCAATGCTACAACCTTCCTTGGTGGAAGAGTTTTAGTTATCTTCAACTTCTAACCATTTCAGTATCTTGGATAAAGTTCTCTTCGATTAAGGAGTCCTTCTCCTTATCATTTATGCAACCTTTTCGATCAGGAGATATTTGTTATAACAACTTAGGCTTATCTCCTTCACGTGCATCCCTTATGCTCGAATATGTCCGTGTCTGCGTGCCCTCTGTATGAACCTGGTTCATGCTTGAGTTCTTTTGTCAATCATCAAAATAAACTTCACTTGGGCCAATAAATTCCCCCTTTTTGATAATGACAAACTCTGTGCTTTTCATAAGCATAGGCCTGTTTCAACTCAGCTTAACATCAACACAAAGTTAGAATACTTTCCATTGTAAAGTCAGAAATCATCAAGGACCAGGTTCATTAGGTTATAAATATCACAGTCCAAAGTAAATGCACAACCTAATTTCCCCTATTTGACATCATCGAAAAGTTGCATAATTATTTTAGATAATCATATTTTAATTGAAATTAATCACGGCCACTAGGCTACTTCAAATGCAAACATGGAATCAAGCACCATATATCAATCTAATGATATTAACCATCTAAGAAGCATCAACAAACAGTTAGAGCACAAGAACAGTTGATTGTCATTGATACTAGTCATCCATAAAGCATAAAGAGAAATGAAAATATTGGATCATGAGCAAAAAGAACAAAAAGAAATCTCATTTGGGTCACTGGTTGGTCTAACCAGGCTAGGCGGTCTTAAGGCTGAGAAGTACTAGGTTCTGGGTTCTTGGCTTGAAGCAGTTTCAGCATATTATGAAGAATGTCATCATTCTTCTCCTTCTCCTTTGCCAGCTCAGCTCTGAGAGTATCTCTCTCGGTTTCAACTTCTGCCAACTTCTTCTTCAGTATTTCATTTTCAACATCCTTAGCCCCACTCTCTTTCACCAAGGTTCACACTTTGTTGTTCACATGTGTTTTGGATAAACCAGGTTCTTTGGGAGTGGTGTGGACTTCATAGTCACAAGCAGTCAAAGCATTTGCCCCAAAGTGATCCTTGCTTGTACCAGCTTCCCATTTCTTGATGGGTACTTCAAGTGTGCAAGTACAATCGTGAGAATAAAATCATAGGGTATGACATGAGTTTTGGTGCCAGTCAGAACCCTGTCATGATAAATCCAAGTCAATTGATTTGCCTTCCACTGTCCATATACTCCATAAGGACCAGGTCTATAAACGTGGCAATATGCCTCATTTCCTGCCTAAGCAGCATAACTTTGTTAACAAATTCGAACAACACTTTGTGGGGTAGCTTCATCTCTCTTTTGTACATAGCCTTGGGCTGAAGCTCTTCTTCATTGTTACCAAACTTCCTTGTAATTGCAAGGGAGGTAGGGAGATTCTCTTGACTTGACCATTTGAGCTTCTTGTAGTCGTTGTACCCTTCAGCAAGTACACCTAAGATCTCTCCCATTTCTTTGTCATCAAAACTCACTGTCACCCCCTTTATCATACTGACAACTCTGCCATTTTTTATCTCACAATTTGCCATGAACTCCACAATCTCAGTTCTGGCAATCTTTCCATCCATCTGAAGGACCATGTCATTCCAACCCTGCAGTTGTAACTTTTCAAGCAGCATTATCATACCCTCCTCCTCCAAGTTCCTGAGGAGTCTTCCCTTCAAGATGGTTCTCTTCCCAAACATAACCATCTTATCCTTCTTTGCATCAGATTCTTCTTCTACTTCACTCCATTCTTCTTCCTCCACTACTTTCACTTTTCTAGATTTCAATGCAGACTTGGTTCTTTTAGCCAAAGTGGAAGGCTCTGTAGACTTTGATTTTGAAATAGATTTCTTTGTGGAAATTTTGACTTTCTTTTCCTTTGGAATCACAACCTCCCTTTCTTCTGCCTCCTTTTTATCACGAAGGAGCAGGTCCATCTCTTGAATTTCAACTGCCTCAACAGGCTCACCACCTTCTTCTTTCCTTTTGCGATAACTTTTCTCTTACTTTCTTCTAAGGCCTTTTCTAGTGCAGTCTCACTCTGCTTGTTGTGACTCCTAGCAGCTCTTCTTCTTGTGGGAGGAGTCTCTACAGGGATAGACGCGACAGACTTTCTTTTCTTATTTGACCTAGCAGTATCAAGGACTTTAACTCCTAAACTCATTTTCTTTTTAGGATTGTAACTGTAAGACACTTTTTCCAGTAGGTCTTCATGGGTTCCTGCTCAGGTGGAATAGGTTCTTGAACATTCTTCCCTAATCTAACCAACCCATTAGCATCTTCTTCAGATCCACTTCCCCTTGTTTCTCTCACAATTTCTTCTTGTCCAATAGATTCCTCACTCCACATTACCATAGCTACTGTTTCTTCAGCCAAACCAACAGGAGTGGGTGAAGATTCAGGCACTCCTGTTCCCATTCCCCTCACAGCACCTTGAGCACCCTTCCCAGACGCAGTGGTCTCAACACTAGCCACAGTTTCTACCAGAACAAATCTATTTTCCAGATTTGCAGCAACCTTCGATGTTACTTCAGATGTAAATTTAGGACCAGAAGTTACCTGCTCTGTTTCACAACAAGCAGTTTCTTCCCCCTCAGTAGCAGACTTGAATGATTCATCAGATTTCTGGGGTTCTTCTTCCCGACTTGCTTTCAATTGCCATTAATTTTCTTGATTTGTTCTCCTCCAACGACAACCTTGCGAGCCATCATCTTGAACCTTCCTTTCTTAGAGGTAGGTGTGGTTGAAGGTGTGATGGATGGTGTGTGTGTGTGTAGTTTCCTTGGTGGTGATGAGGGATTCTCAGAAGAGTTCGCCATTTCTGTGTTTGGGTATGAGAGAAGATGAGTATGTATGTGTTTGGAAGATGAGAGAAGATAGAGCGAATTGTTTGACGAGCTTGTAAATTTTGGAGTGAAGAAACAACTAAGGCCTAATCAATCTAAAGAGATGGAGTTTGATTGGGTAACGACAGCTTTTTCAGAAGTCTAACCAAACTAGAAGTCAGTTTGAAAAGACGTTGAAGACTCTCCCTAGAATCTAGGCACTTATTGTATTTTTTGGGACTCTGTGTGAATGAAGCTGGTTCATTTCGTAACGGATAAGTTCAAGGAGATTAGGATTAAATGGGACTCTCCTCTTGATCATAATCCAAATATAATTATTCCAAAATATGCAAAGTGGAGAGTATGTACCAAGTAATCTTGATGAACCAGGTTCTTCACTAAGAAATCTCTTGTGTAAGTTTGAATTTTCCAAGAAAATACAGATAATATCATTAGAGATTAATGACTCATTTTAGCACATGGCACTAGAGTATACTGATGAAAGTATGAGACTGAGCAAAATCTAATCTAATTAAAAAATTCACAAATTTTCTAACCAACTTTTGAGTTAGAACTGGTTCCTTTTAAGTAATCTTAATCGTCCCTAATTCTAACATGTTCCTTTCAAAGTGATCTCTACTTAGAGCTTTTGTGAAGATGTCAGTTATTTGCTTGTCAGTAGCACAAAATTCCATAGTGGTCAAACCCTTTTCATAGTTGTCCCTCAAAATATGATGTCTAACATCTATGTGCTTAGTTCTCTTGTGATGAACCGGGTTCTTGGTCATACTAATTGCACTAGGGTTATCACAAAAGATGGGGATACAACCTACATCAATTTCAAAATCCATTAATTGATGTTTGATCCACAACAATTGAGCACAACATAAGGCATCGGCAATATACTCAGCTTCAACAGTAGATAAGGCCACATAATTTTCTTTTTGGTGGCTCAAGACACAAGACATGAGCTAAGAAAGTGTGCCATACATGAGGTACTCTTGCTATCCACAAGAAAACCTGCATAATCAGCATCATCATATCCCATTAGGTTAAAATTACTTACTTTTGGATACCATAGACAAAGGTCAGTGGTGTCTTTTAGGTATCTCATGATCCTCTTGACTGCAGTCAAGTGAGACTCCTTTGGATTTGCCTGAAATCTAGCACAGAGGCCTACACTGAAAATAATGTCAGTTCTGCTAGCAGTGAGATATAACAAAGAATCAATCATTCCTATACAACTTCTGATCAACAGATGAACCAAGTTCATCCACATCCAATTTTGTGGTTGTTGCGATAAAAGTGAGTTTTGTTTAATTTGTAAGCCTAAAAAGAAATTGAGCTCACCCATGATACTCATTTCAAATTCCTTCCCATTAGTTTAGAAAATTCTTTACTTAACTTATCAGTAGTTGCTCCAAAGATTATACCATCAACATATATTTGAATTACCGAGAGATCTTTACCTTTTTCTTTCAAGAATAAAGTATTGTCAATTTTACCTCTCTTGTAGTTATGCTCAAGCAAGAATTTTGATAATCTTTCGTACCATACTCTTGGAGCCTGCTTGAGCCCATAAAGTGCTTTTCAAGCTTGTACACATGATCAGAACATTACTTGCTTTCAAAGCCCGGAGGTTGCTTGACAAACACTTCTTCCTTTAGATAGCCATTGAGGAAGACACTCTTGACAACCATCTAACAGAGAGTGAATTCCAGTAAGCAACAAAGGCTATAAGGAGTCTAATTGCTTCCAATCTTGCAACTGGAGCAAAGGTCTCACTATAGTCTATGCCTTCCTCTTGACTATATCGTTGAACCACCAATCTTGCCTTGTTCCTTGTAATTATTCCATCTTCATCAAGTTTGTTTATGAAGACCCATTTTGTGCCAATTATTGATCTGTCCTTGGGTCTTGGTACCATATGCCAAACTTGACTTCTCTCAAATTGGTTGAGTTCATCTTGCATTGCATTCACCCAGTCTGCATCCTCCAGAGCCTCATCAACATTTTTAGGTTCAATAAGAGATAGAAAAGCACCAAAAGCACAAAGATTCTTCAAAGAAGATCTGGTTTTGATTCCAGAGGTTGGATCAGTAATCAATGGGACGAGAACTTTGGTGTTATACCCCATTTTAATCAGGTCAAATCAGAGTATAACGTATTAGCGATTCTGAGGTTTAGTTAATTTTAAGAGAGTCGCCACCTAATTAATTCTAAGGTGAATTATGACACCTATTTTTAAAGCTTAAGTCAAACTCTGTCTTATGGTCTTAACCTAAAGATTCTAAGTAAGGATTTTAAAAATTTTAAAAAGGAAGATTTTTAAAGCACCTTTTAAAATCCATTAATACAGTTAACCGGCCAAACTTAGAGTAATAAGTGTTAAAATAAATCAGGTGTTTCTAGTCAAAAGATTGTTTCACAGTTAAGTATTGGTCAGTTCATAAAACTATTATGTAAGTTCCATAAAATACTTATTAATTGAATGATCTAGTATTGAAGTGAAACACGTGGGGCTTAATACTAATAAAATGCTTAATGAAATATTTTTGGTTCAGGATGACCGGCCTCTTATCCATTTGAATTTGACACTTTAAAGGAAAACGTTAAAGTCCAATTATATATGGAAGAGACAAATGATTTTCGAAAATCTTGAAAGTTATTCTAGTTTACCATAAAAATATTTCATGTTACTTCAAATAAATATTCAGCTGACCAACCGTAAGAAATATAGTTTAAAGTACCCCAAATTATAAAGTGGCAAAAATGGATTTAGCGTTTTTTAACTCTTAAAATTATTTAAAGTGGATAAAATCAAATCAATTTGAATTCTTGAAATAACAAAGAAAAAATTATAAAACAGTTTTCTTATTTTAATAGTAGTGCTGATTGCGGTCTTTTAAGCCTGCAGCTCTATAAAAAAATATCACTTAGCAGATAAAGTAACTGATACGGGTTCTGATTTTAAAGCCTTAATCTAGGCACTACATTCTATTGTGATACATTAAAAATTATTATTAGCTGGAGATAGATGACCCGAGGAAACTTATTTAACAGATATCATGCTTAAATTAACTGTACAACAGCAAATAAATTTGTTAGTCGCAATAGGGAATAGAACAAGAGTGAATGAAAACAGAGTGAAATGGTTCAGAGCCATCTTCAGGCCCCGCAGAAGATTTTATCTTCTGTATTACACAGTAAAAGCTGGAAAAGGGACTCAGGGATGTGCAGTCTCCATGCAGTGTTACATCGTTGAGTCTCAAAGTGAGACTCTTCAGCTCCGGTGTTCATGCAAAAACATAGAGAAGGAAATAGATGAGAAGCAGGTATATACTAAACTAACAAAATAATTTCTTAACTAAAGTAAACAGAGAAGATCACTTTTAGAAGACAAAAAAAAAAAAGATTTTAGCTAGCCAAATAAGTATCAAATAGTAAAAAAGATCTCATCAGATTTGAACCAATTTGTCTCATAAAAAGGAAAATCTTGGCGCAGATTATTAAACAAGTTTTAAATGAACCATAAGGTTCACAACAATGAAGATGTTATACTAATATCATAAAAATCTAAAATGGGTAAAATAAGATGAAATCCACGGATTAAATGTCTTAGCAAGCATGTGACTCTTGAATTGACAGGTAGATTCATGACATGGTTTCAAGAAAATAAATCCAATAAATTAACATCTGGAGCATTTCTAAACATTGAAAGAAATCCAATACTCACCTTCTAACCAATTTGCAATACAATATTCCTATAACCATGATTTTTAGGGGAATTTAAAATATAAACATTTACTGTATAGGAAGGCTCAAAGAAGCAATTTTGAAATAACCTCCCTTGTCCAGATTTCTAAATGACCACATTTCATGTAAGAATCACTTTTATTGAAATAAAATGAGAGTATTCTTTATAAAAGTGAGGAGAGGAAGTACCCTAAACAATATATCAATGCAACCTATCGCGACACATAAAATTTAGCATAACAATTATTGGCATGGCGTTTAACTATTTATCAAAATATGAAGTCGGAATATTTACATAGAATACTTTGTCTCATATTTCAAATAGCACATTCAGTCAAACATAAGCACAAGATAAATTTTAAAGTCATGATTCTTGGAGTAAAGGAACATGACTTCAAACTAGCATTTAATAAACTTGAGTTTTAAATCAGTATTCAATTAAAAAAAATAGAAACTTCAACAAGTAAAAAAAAAAATCATCCTCTATAGCTTTTAAGACTTGGCGTGAAACATATAAATTAGAATGAAATCAAATATTTATTTTTTAATATCAAGAATGATTTATGTATTAATGCACAAATAAATAAATTAAAGTCCGAACCTATTAGCATGATTACCAAACAACTAAAGAAATATTAATCTAAACTGGTTCTCTACCATAAGTTTAATCATACATCATAACTATGTTTTATGAAAGAATACGTAAAGAAAGATAATACCGACCTTTTTTGGGGCAGCGAACCGGGTTGAGGTCTCGAATCCAACGAAACTACGAACGCGGTCCTTCTACCTCCGATTAATGTGGAAGACAACTAAGAAAACCTCCCCAACAGAGGTCAAAAATAAGGAAGAGAATTGTCACGACCCGAACCTCGATCGTAATGGCGCCTAATACACTACTAGGCAAGCCCGACCAATTTCATAGCCTTAAACATTTATATAACCATTTATATGGATGAATCTCTAAATCACAATGTTGAATATCTGAAATAAAGTTAAAACATGCGGAAAACCCAAGTAGAAATACTACTACACAGCCCAAATAATCCGGTGTCACAAGTCTGAGCCTCTAATATACGAGTGTCAACCTACTACATAATATTCTGAAGAAATGCGGAATATAATAAATAGGATAGATAGGAAGATCAGAACAGCGGACGTCATGCAACTACCTTGATGCTCCCGGATATGATACTCGACAGAGAAAGTATCACTCAGCCTCAGTGGGTGCACCTGAATCTGCACACAAGGTGCAGCGAGTAAAGTGAGTACTTCCAACTCAGTGAGTAATAAACATAAATAAATACTGAGAATAAGAAATCCCGAATAGGCACAAAGTAATTCTATGAATACAGCAACTTGAACCCAGCAGTACAAATCAGTAAATCAGTGAAAACAATTATGGAAATACCACAACAGATAAATAAGTAAATAACAATCAAATATGCAATGCAAATTCGGTAGTAATTTTATTAAGCGGGACGAACCAAGTCATGATCCCCGACGGTGCTCTACCGCACGCCCGTTATCCGACGTGCAAGTCACCTCAACACAGCACTACAATGTGCAAATTCGGGGTTTCAAACCCTCAGAGCATCATTTACATCTATTACTAACCTCAAGCCGGCCAAAATCCTAGATCACTATGCCATTGCCTCTCAAATCGACCTCCTCATGCGCCGAATCTGATCAAAACCACAACGAATACATCACAATATGCCAATGGAACAATACCCCATCGAAAACAATCGAAAAATAGTAAAAATCTCAAAATTAGCAAAACCCGAGCCCCGGGCCCACTTCTCTAAAATAAAAAAATTTAACGTCATCAGATTCCTTATCCTGCCACGAGTCTATACATATAAAAATTACCAAAATCGGAGTCCAAATGACCCCTCAAATTTCCATTTTTAACTCTCTTAAGTTTCAAACCCTAACCTCCATTCTTGTCCATTAATTTCTTAAGTTTTTAGCTCTAATCCATGTATTTACACCATAAAATTATGTTTTAAGTCCAAGTATCCATACCTGATCAAAGCCCTATGAAACCCTCTTCAAAATCGCCCAAAAACTCTCCAACTCCAAAGTGAAATATGTTAACTCTTTCAAAATTCGCGAAGAAGACCAATTAAATATTGTTCCTAGTCTTTCTCGCTTCTGCGGTCTCATTTCCGCTTATGCGGAATTCCACTTAAAGCACCCGGTCGCTTCTGCGGCTCCAATTCCGCACCAGCGGAACCGCTCCTGCGGTCCACCCTTTCGCTTCTGCGGAAACTGCCTCAAGACCCAAAACTGCTTCTGCGGCTTCCTCCTCCGCTTCTTCGAAACCGCACTTGCGGTCCCACAACCGCAGGTGCAAAAATACCAGATACCAATAGAAGCCTGCAATTCACCAAGGCTCAAAACTCCCCGATAGCCATTCGAAATCATCCCGAGGCCCCCGGGACCTCAACCAAAAATACAAACATGATCCAATACCTTATTCAAACTTGCTCGAATCATCAAAACACCACAAATAACACCTAAACCATCAAATTATATCAAATTCAAGCCTAAGTTCATACAAATCTTCCGAAACTCGCATTCGATAAAAAACCCAATCAAAACACCTCCGAATCAACTGCAATTTTGCACACACATCCCAAATCACCTAACGAAGCTACTGCAACTCTCGAAATTGCATTCCGACCCTCGGATCAAAATCTCACCTATCAACCGGAATTCGCCAAAATACTAACTTCGCCAATTCAAGCCTAATTCTACACCGGACCTCCAAAATCACTCCCGATCAGACTCCTAGGTCACAAATCATCCCCCGAAGATAACCAAATCATTGGAATCCACATCCGAGCCTCCTAGCATATAAGTCAACGTCCGATTGACTTTTTCAAAACAAGCCTTCCTTAAAGAGACTAAGTGTCTCTTTTCCTTCTAAAACCAATCAAAATTAACTCGTTCACACCCAACACTGATAATGAAGCATAAAGGAGCAGAAAATGGGGGAAACGGGGCGGTAACTCACGTGATGACGGGTCGGGTTGTCACATCCTCCCCTACTTAAACAGACGCTCGTCCTCGAGCGAGTCAAGAAACATACCTGAAGCCTCAAATATGTATGGATATCTACTCCGCATCTCCCGCTCGGTCTCCCAGGTAGCCTCCTCCACGGGCCAACCTCTCCACTGCACTTTCACTGAAGCAACATCCTTTGACCTCAACTTCGGAACCTGACGATCCAATATGATTTCTGGCTCTACATCATAAGTTAAGTCACCCTCTAGCTGAACTGTACTGAAATCCAAAACATGGGATGGGTCCCCAATGTACTTCCGGAGCATAGAAACATGAAAAACTGGATGCACTCCCGACAAGCTGGGTGGCAAGGCAAGCTCATAAGCCACCTCCCCAATCCTCCTAAGTACCTCAAACGGCCCAATGAACTGCAAACTCAATTTCTCTTTCTTTCCGAATCTCATAACACCCTTTGTGGGTGAAACCTTCAGGAAGACCTTCTCACCAATCATATAGGACACATCTCGGACCTTTCTGTCCGCATAACTCTTCTGCCTCGACTACGCTGTACGAAGTCTCTCCTGAATCACTTTCACCTTCTCCAATGCATCCTGAACCAAATCTGTCCCCAACAATATAGCCTCACCGGGCTCGAACCAACCAACTGGAGATCTACACTGTCTCCTATACAAGGCCTCATACGGTGCCACCTGAATGCTGGGCTGACAGCTATTATTGTAGGCAAACTCTGCAAGTAGTAGAAACCGATCCCATGACCCTCCAAAATTAATAACACATGCGCATAACATATCCTCCAATATCTGAATGGTGCGCTCGGACTGTCCGTCCGTCTGAAGGTGAAAGGCTGTGCTCAACTGTACCTGAGTACCCAACTCTCGCTGAACAGCCTGCCAAAACTGAGAGGTGAACTGAGTGCCCCGATCTAATATGATGGAAACTGGGATACCATGCGATAGAACAATCTCCCGAATATAAATCTCTGCCAGCCGCTCTAAAGAATAAATAGTACAAATCGGAATGAAGTGAGCGAACTTGGTCAGCTTTTCTACAATCACCCAAATAACATCAAATTTCTTCAAAGTCCGTGGGAGTCCGGTAACAAAATCCATAGTAATTCTGTCCCACTTCCACTCAGGAATAACCATCTACTGATGCAAGCCACCCGGTTTCTGATGCTCATATTTCACTTGCTGACAATTAAGACCCTGGGCTACATACTCCACAATATCTCTCTTCATCCTCTGCCACCAATAGTGCTATCTAAGATCCTGATACATCTTCGCGGCACCTGGATGAATGGAATACCACGAGCTATGGGCCTCCTCCAATATTAACTACCGAAGCCCATCCACATTGGGCATGCAAATCCGGCCCTGCATCCTTAACACACCATCATCTCCAATGGTCACATCCCTGGCATCATCATGCTGAACCCAGTCCTTAAGGACAAGCAAATGCGGATCCTCATACTGACACTCTCTGATGCGGTCATACAAGGAAGACCGAGAAACCACACAAGCCAACACCCGACTGGGCTCTGAAATATTTAGTCTCACAAACTGATTGGCCAAGGCCTGAACATCAACTACAAATGGCCTCTCCTTAACTGGAATGTACGCCAAGCTCCCCATACTCACCACCTTTCGGCTCAAAGCATCGGCCACTACATTGGCCTTCCCCGGGTGATATAGAATAGTAATATCATAATCCTTTAGTAACTCTAGCCATCTCCGCTGCCTCAAATTAAGATCCTTCTGCTTGAACAGATGCTGAAGACTGCGATAATCAGTGAATACCTCATAAGATACGTCGTATAAGTAATGCCTCCAAATCTTTAATTCATGGACTATAACAGCTAACTCCAAATCATGAATGGGGTAGTTCTGCTCATGGGGCTTTAATTGAGGAGAAGCATAAGAAATAACTCTACCCTCCTGCATCAAGACACAACCAATACCAACTCTAGAGGCATCGCAATATACCGTATATAAACCTGAAGATAATAGCAAAACCAATACTAGAGCTGTGGTCAAAACTGTCTTGAGCTTCTGAAAGCTCTACTCACACTCGTTCGAACATATAAATGAAACACCCTTCTGAGTCAACTTAGTCAAGGGCGATGCAATAGAGGAAAAACCCTAAACAAACCGGCGATAATAGCTTGCCAACCCAAGGAAACTATGAATCTCCGTGGCTGAGGACGATCTAGGCCAACTCTGCACTGCCTCTATCTTCTTCGGGTCAACCTGAATACCCTCGTTGGACACCACATGTCCCAAGAAAGCCACTGAACCGAGCCAGAACTCACACTTGGAGAACTTTGCGTAAAGCCTCTCCTCCCTCAATCTCTGCAATACAACTCGTAAATGATTTGCGTGCTCCTCCTGACTGCGCGAATACACTAGAATATCATCAATGAACACTCTGACAAATGAATCCAGATAAGGCCAAAATACATTGTTTATCAGATGCATGAACGCTGCTGGGGCATTGGTCAGCCCGAAAGACATGACAAGAAACTTATAGTGACCATATCTAGTCTTGAAAGCAGTCTTATGAATATCTGAATCCTTGATCTTCAGCTGGTGATAACCTGAACGAAGATCAATCTTGGAAAACACCCTCGCTCTCTTCAGCTGGTGATAACCTGAATGAAGATCAATCTTGTAAAACACCCTCGCTCCCTGTAGCTGGTCAAACAAATCATCAACGCGAGGTAGGGGATACTTGTTCTTCACTGTTACTTTGTTCAATTGCCTATAGTCGATGAAAATTCTCATTGTGCCATCATTCTTCTTTACAAACAGAACTGGCGCACCCCAAGTAACATACTAGGCCGAATGAATCCCTTATCCAGGAGCTCCTGAAGCTTCTCCTTCAATTCCTTCAACTCCGCTGGTGCCATACGATATGGCGGAATAGATATGGGCTAAGTGCCCAGCACCAGGTCAATACCAAAATCAATATCCCTGTCCGGCAGCATGCCTAGCAGGTTTGCAGGAAACACATCGGGAAACTCCCTCACAACTGGAATAGAATCAATGCTAGGAGTCTCAGCTCCCACATCTCTCACGAACGCCAAATAGGAAAGGCAACCCTTCCCAACCATACGTTGTCCTTCAAGAAAGAAATAACCCTACTAGGAACATAGTCAGTCACACCACGCCGCTCAATCCGTGGTACACCCAGAATAGCCAAAGTGACTGTCTTAGTATGACAGTCTAGAATAGCATGACACGGAGATAACCAGTCCATGCCCAAAATAACATCGAAGTCCAGTATGCTCAATAGAAATAAATAAACTCGGGTCTCCAGACCCCTAATAGTCACTAAACATGACTGGTATACATGGTCTACAACAATAGTATTGCCCACTGGGGTAGATACATGAATAGGTAAAGCAAGACACTCTCGGGACGTACCCAAATGATGAGCAAAATATGAAGACACGTATGAATAGGTAGAACCAGGATCAAATAATATTGAGGCATCTCTGTGGCAGACTGAAACAATACCTATAATGATGGCGTCTGAAGCAATGGCATCTGTCCTGCCTAGCATAGCATAAAAACGAGCCTGGACGCCGTCTGGTCGATCTCCACCTCTAGGATAACCCCTGGATGCCTGGTCTCCAACCCTAGCTGGCTGGGCGGGAGATGAAGTAACTGAAGCAGATGTCGAGGGCTGACCCCTCAGCTGATGCTGTCTGCCACGAAGGCGAGGGCACTGCCTCCTCAAGTGACCAAACTATCCGCACTCATAATAGCTGCCCAGTGCTGGAGATGGTGACTGAAGGGAACCCCTCGCACTGGTGTGACTAGCAGA
Organism: Nicotiana glauca; assembly: GCA_026770625.1. Lineage (NCBI taxonomy): Eukaryota > Viridiplantae > Streptophyta > Magnoliopsida > Solanales > Solanaceae > Nicotiana > Nicotiana glauca. The sequence continues at coordinate 27,991 of MU765028.1, forward strand.
TGCACTCGGTACAGAAGAACCCTGAACTGATGGGGCATGAGATGAACTTTGAGCTGGGAGAGTGCTGAGTGAAGACTGACCCTACTGGGGCCCATGATGACCACGGCCTGAAGATCCCTCACGATACTCTGGACGGGCCGACTGAGCAGGCCTGAAAGAATGACCTCTACCCTGCTGGAACTGGCCCCTCGAAGGAGCACCACTATAACTGCCCAATCCACGAGGCATCTTGGCCTCCCTCTCCTCTCGTTCCCTATGGCGAACTGAGTCGATCTCACAAGCGATATCCACCACCTCCTCAAATGTAGTACCCAGTACTCTCTCTCTAGTCATCATAATACGGAGATGGTAGTTAAGGCCATCCACAAATCTCCTAATCCTCTCACGGTCTGACGGAACCATCCAAGTAGCATGACGGACCAACTATGAAAACCTCATCTCGTACTGAGTCACTGTCATATCCCCCTATGTCAACCACTCAAACTACCTACGCATCTCCTCCCTGCGGGACTGAGGTACATACTTCTCCAGAAAAAGGGCGGAGAACTGATACCAAGTTAGAGGTGCTGCACCGGCAGGCCTATACCTCTCAAATCCTCCCACCAAGTAAGAGTAGCCCCCGATAACTGAAACGTAGTAAATGCCACACCACTCTACTCAAGGATCCCTGCCGTACGGAGCATACGCTGACATCCGTCAAGAAAACCCTGGGCATCCTCACCCTCAGCTCCACTGAACGTCGGAGGCTGGAGCCTACCGAACCTCTCAAGATAACTCTGCTCATCGTCTGGCATAGCTGGAACCATGAAGCCCTACATTGGTGCAACCTGCTAAGCTGGAGGTGCCTCAGGTGTCTGTAGTCCCTGCACGACTTGCTCAGGTGTGCGAGCAGTGGGGTCTGATTGCCTCCCCTGACCTGTGAAGTAGCTGCTGCTGCGGTGGTGGCTGAAACCGCCTGAGCCAGGCCAGTGCAGACTGATAATATATGTGCCAAGGTCTCCTGAAGCACCGAAATCACAATGGGCACAACTGGTGCCTGAACTGGTGTTTCTGGAATATCCACAGCTGGAACCTGATCCTGAACTGGGGCAACTGATGGATCAGCAGGTGCTGCCTCGGCTGCTCTGCCTCTGCCACAACCACGACCGCGTCCACGGCCTCTGGCGTCCTCAGTAGGTGCCACTGGTGGTCGTCCGTCACGTTTGGTAGCTCGCGTCCTCACCATCTGTGAGAGAATAGAATAATAGAAGTTTAGTTCTCAGCTCAATAAAGCCACATGACAAGAGTTTCAAGAATTTGAAGTTTTCCTAAATGTTTTGCAGCCTCTCGAGGATAAGTACAGACGTCTCCGTACCGATCCACGAGACTCTACTAAACCGGCTCATGACTCGCAAGACCAAGTAACCTAGGCTCTGATACCAACTTGTCACGACCCCAACCCTGATCGTGATGGCGTCCAACACACTGCTAGGCAAGCCCGACCAATTCCATAACCTTAACCATTTATATAACTCATGAATTACCTAACATGGATGAATTTCTAAATCACAATGCTGAATATCTAAAATAAAGTTAAAACATGCGAAAAACCCAAGTAGAAGTACTACTACACAGCCCAAAGAATCCGGTTTCACAAGTTTGAGACTCTAATATATGAGTGTCAACCTATTACATAATATTCTGAAGAAATGCGGAATATAATAAATAGGATAATGGGAAGATCAGGACTGCGGACGCCATGCAGCTACCTTGATGCTCCCGGATATGATGCTCGACAGAGAAAGTATCACTCAGCCTCATGCAGGGAGTAAAGTGAGTACTTCCAACTCAGTGAGTAATAAATATAAATAAAGGCTGAGAATAAGAAATCCTGAATAGGCACAAAGTAATTCTATCAATACAACAACTTGAACCTAGCAGTACAAATCAGTAAATCAGTGAAAACAATTATGGAAATACCATAACAGATAAATAAGTAAATGACATTCAAATATGCAATGTAATACTTAAACCGATACTCTCCAGTACCCGCTGCGGCGTGCAGCCTGATCAATTTATTTATCGTCGACGGCGCTCACTGGGGGTGTGCAGACTCCGGGAGGGGCCCCTTATGGCCCAAGCGCAATAATAAGCCATCTTGTGGCATCAACTAGGCCCTTGGCCTCAAGTCAATATCAATATAGTACCGCTGCGATGCGGAGCCCGATCCCATACTCAGTCCGAAATCACATAAGCCCCTCGGGCACAACAATAGAGAAATATTCAGCCCAAATTTCCTTTAAAAATGTTAATTAAGTTTCTACTTTAAGAAAAGGTGGCTAAGTTTGCAAAATAATATTAAATACTAGGACTGAGTTCAATAATACGTAAAAATGGTAAGAAACCAGTAATAGCAATCCCTGAAGGATTCAAGCAGTTGGCACGAAGCCCAATTATGATAATTAATCCATTTTTATAAGGATATCTACTAAGCTTCAATCAATTATGTAGTAATTTTATTAAGCGGGACGGACCAAGTCACGATCTCCGACGAATACATCACAATGTGCCAATGGAACAATAACCAGTCGAAAACAATCGAAAAATAGCAAAAATCTCGAAATTAGCAAAACCCGAGCCCCGTGCCTACTTCTCAAAAATAAAAAAATTTAACATCATCAGATTCCTTATCCTGCCACGAGTCTATACATATAAAAATTACCAAAATCGGAGTCCAATGACCCTTCAAATTCCCATTTTTAACTCTCTTAAGTTTCAAACCCTAACCTCCATTCTTGTCCATTAATTTCTTAAGTTTTCAACTCTAATCCATGTATTTACACCATAAAATTATGTTTTAAGTCCAAGGATCCATACCGGATCAAAGCCCTTGAAACCCTCTTCAAAATCGCCCAAAAACTCTCCAACTCCGAAGTGAAATATGTTAACTCTTTCTAAATTCACGAAGAAGACCAATTAAATATTCTGCCTAGTCTTTCTCGCTTCTGCGGTCCCATTTCAGCTTATGCAGACTTCCGCTTAAAGCACCCGGTCGCTTCTGCGGCTCCAATTCCGCACCAGCGGAACCGCTCCTGTGGTCCACCCTTCTGCTTCTGCGGAAATTGCCTCAAGACACAAAATCGCTTCTGCGACTTCCTCCTCCTCTTCTACGAAACCGCACCTGCGGTCCCATAACCGCAGGTGCAAAAATACCAGATACCAGCAGAAGCGTGCAATTCACCAAGGCTCAAAACTCCCCGATAGCCATCCGAAATCATCCCGAGGCCCCCGGGACCTCAACCAAAAATACAAACATGATCCAACACCTTATTCAAAGTTGCTCGAATCATCAAAACAACACAAATAACACCTAAACCATCAAATTACATCAAATTTAAGCCTAAGTTCATCTAAATCTTTTGAAACTCGCATTCGACAAAAAACCCAACCAAAACACCTCCGAATCAATTGAAATTTTGCACACTCATCCCAAATCACCTAACAAAGCTACTACAACTCTCAGAATTCAATTCCGACCCTCGAATCAAAATCTCACCTATCAATCGGAATTCGCCAAAATACTAACTTCGCCAATTCAAGTCTAATTCTATACCGGACCTCCAAAATCACTCCCGATTACTCTCCTAGGTCAAAAATCATCCCCCGAAGCTAACCAAATTATCGGAATCCATATCCGAGCCTCCTAGCTTATAAGTCAACGTCCGGTTGACTTTCCCAAAATAAGCCTTCCTTAAAGAAACTAAGTGTCTCTTTTCCTTCTAAAACCAATCAAAATCAACTCGTTCACACCCAACATTGACAATGAAGCATAAAGGAGCAGAAAATGGGGGAAAACGAGGCGGTAACTCATATTTTATTTTCTAAGAGTAAGTATGAAATCTAGTTGTGGTGGTTGAATCTAAAGACTTAAAATGGGGTAAATAGGGAGATTGAAGCTTGTCCCTACACTTCTCAAATACTGATATTTATAGAGCAAAATTTAGGGTTTTAAGGATTAATTTTTTTTTGGGCGGAATTTTCAAATTGAAAATCAAATTACCCCTGGCTAAAAGAGCCATTTGATAGCATATAGAAGAGGTGTCAAGTGTGAAAAAATCAAATGGAGCAGAGATTTATTTACCAAAATAATGAAAAAAGGGGAAAGTAAAAAGAGAACCAATTTTTTTAACCTTTGTCAACTTCATTGTAAGTGGAAATCCAGTTTGAATTTTGATCCAAAACAAAATTAAAATCACATTGGGGGTGCAGATATTTGCTTGGAATGAGCCTGGAATCTCTGCTTTCATAATATGAGAGGTCAAACTTTTACTCAAAATTGAAGAAGAAGCCAAAAGAAATCTTTTATTGCAGAGGAAGAAAAGGGACCATAGAGAGCGTCTGTTGGGTTAGGAGAGAGAAAAGGGTTAGCAAATTTGATTTAATTGATGGGATAAATATTGACCATTAGATTAAAATAACTGATGGCTCAGATAAGGCTTAGGATGAAATAAGTAAAAATATATAGAATTCTCTAGAAGATGTGTGGTTAGAGTGTGAAGGGGTGAGGAGAGTGTGTGTTGGGCGTGGGATTTGGAACGTTGGCGCCTATATGGCGATGACGTGGAGGCCCATATGGTGCTTATGTGGATCCATGTAGATGGAAGGGTTAGGAAGATGGGCTGGCATGTATGGGCTATTTTATGGGCTATTTTGGTTGATTTATGGGGTCTAAAAATCTGAAAATGTGTTATAAAATTAGCGCCATTTTAAATAATATTAAACTTTACCAAGATGATATAATTTACATTTAAAATTTCTTTTTCATTTTAAAGTTTACTATGCTTCCATAATTCTAATAATTTATAATAATATATATTATATTGTATTATTGTAAAAATTAATATCTAGTATGTATGAATTTATATATAGAATAAGAAGTAGAAAAAAAATATATAGTTTGGCAAATAATGTTTGTATTAATTATTACGATGCGGTAACATTAAATAATAAAATGATAGTGACTAAGTAACTAAAATAATAATTACCATATAATTACAATAAATATGTTAAATTATATTAAGGCTAATAATTATATTTTATTTTAAAAATCTTGAGGCTAAGAAAAAATATAACAAATGTTTTGGATAAAAATATGTAAAATATATTTATTAAATTATTAAGAATTAGGAAGTATAGAGAAATTGCTTATGAAAAAAGAGGGCCAAAATTGGTTGTCAACATTTGGTACTTGTAAGGTTTCACAACCAATTGGTTTCCCCTAGATGTTCCTTCAATGTTTTGTTGCTAAGGTATAGGTTCATGGACAGGTTCCCTTAAGGTTTGAGGATCAGTTCCCTTTGTCAGGTTGCCTGGGGTAGAAGGACCTGTTCCATCACCTGTTCGTTCCTTTGGTGCAGCTTCAATCTGCGTTGTGGTTTCTTATGAGTTTCTTACCAGCCCATTTGCTTTATCTTCATGTTCTTGCCTCTCAGAAGAAAGTTAGTTTCATCAAAAACCACATGTACACTTTCTTCTACACATATAGTTCTTTTGTTATATATCTTATAAGCTTTACTATGTGGAGAATATCCCAAGTATACTCCCTCATCATTTCCAGGATCAAACTTACCTAGGGAGTCTTTACCATTATTGTGTACAAAGCACTTTCATCCAAATACTCTACGATGAGATATATTTGGCTTTCTCCCTTTAAGTAACTCATAGGGAGTCTTGTCAATATGAGGTCTAGTCATGCACCTATTTATGATATAACATGTAGTGACAATGCACCTATTCTTTGTTTCAACTACTCTATTCTATTGTGGAGTCCTAGGAGCGGAAAAATTATGATCTATGCCATGCTCATCACAAAAATAGAAAATTTAGCATTTTCAAATTCGGTACCATGATCAAACCTAATTGATGCACGTTGATTACATAGTTGTTTCTGAGTTTTTCTCACAAAAGAAGTGAACATGTCAAATGCTTCATCTTTAGATGTTATAAACAATGTCCGAGTGAACCTAGAATAATCATCAACAAGCACCATAACATATCTCTTACCACCCTGCTCAATGTTCTCATTAGTCCACAAAGATCCATATGGACCAGTTCCATCTTTCTGGTGGTGTTTACCATTTTCTTGCTTTTGAAAGAGGATCTTACATGCTTCCCCCTTGCACAAGCCTCACAAACTTTATCTTCCTTGAACTTAATGTTAGGCAATCCTATCACCAAGTACTTGGAGACTAGTTTGTTGAGTTGACTTAGGCTGGCATGTCCAAGTCTTTTGTGCCAAATGAAGGGATCGTTATCCAACACACTTAAACAAGCGAGTTCATTATCTGAGAGCGTGGAAAGATCCACAATATATATGTTGTTCACTCTTTTTCTCTGCAAAACTATCTTGTGAGTGATGAGATTAATCACAAAGCATTTTGTAGAGGTGAATGCAACCATGTTACCTCTACCATACAATTCTGATACACTTATTAGACTGTACTTCAGTCCATCTATCAAGTAGACATTCTCAATAGAGTGAGAGCCATTCTTACCTACCTTGCCAACCTCAATGATCTCAACTTTCTTCCCATTTTCGAAGGAGACATTACCTCCTTTAAAGTCCTCAAGTGAAAGGAACAAGTTCTTGCTTCCTGTCATATACTTTGAGCAACCACTATCCATGTACCATATTTGGCTGCTCCCCTTCACTTGGACCTGAAAAATGAAATCAGGGGTTCGTCTTAGCAAAAGGGTGAATCAAATTCTTTTTATCCCAACTTGGTAGCTTATTTTTTCCTTGAACAAACTCTTTGTTCTTTTGACTTGCATTTTCTTTTGCAGTGCATTCACCTTTATAGTGACATGTTTTACCACAGTGTGTGCAAATCTTGTTCTCAGGAAGTGTAATGTACTTACTTTTGGGATCCCACTTAGGTGCAGGGTTCCCAAAGCCAAGTCTTCTTTTGTTGCTACAATGGTGTTCTTATAGCTATGAAAGTGCATCGGAGGACCTGTTCCATTTACAAGTTCTGTCTAGCTCATGCTTGGTTTTTCTTAGATCCTCCTTTAGGCTTCTTACCTGCTCACCTCACAACAATTAAATAGGTGCGGAAGACTTTAAGTTTAACAAAATGATATAAAAATGTGGAAGTTTGAAACACATCACTATCCAAAACCTGGTGTCACTAGCTCACGGACTACTACAGAATACTACAAAACAAGTCTGAATGAAAGAAAAATACACGTCTGTTTCGGTACAATGAAAACAAACTGAAATAAAGGAAAGTGACTTCAGCCTGCGAACGTCAGCTAGGCTACCTCGAGAGTCCCTAGACTGAAGATAGTTCTCAGATAGAAATCCTACTGTTGCTGCCCCAAAGCTGCTCCTGGATCTGTGCACAAAGAAATGCACAGAGTGTAGCATCAGCACAACCGACCCCATGTGCTGGTAAGTTCCTGGCCTAACCTCGACGAAGTAGTGACGAGGCTAGACCGGACTACCAAAATCAAGCTGTACAATCTTATATACATGTATACAATAAAAGGAAAAGAAATACCGAAACTAAATAGTTAAAAAGGGAGGGAAACATACTGTGGGGGAGTACAATTTGAATATAAAATTCATCAGCGTAATTAAGAAACAAGGCACAACAATAATTATCAAAGAATAAGAATTCAATAGTTGCACGGCATCACCCTTCGTACTTTTACTCTCGTTCTCACCCAAAGCAAACGAATAAAATGCACGGCATCACCCTTCGTGATTTTCCTCACATGACTCTTATTTCATGGCACGGAATGACCCTTCGTGCAAATATAATCAAATCAGAGCACGGAATGTCCCTTTGTGCATAAATAGTCAAAAATAGCACGAAATGACCCTTCGTGCAAATATAATAAAAATAGCACGGAATGACCCTTCGTGCGTTAACACTCTTCCTCACCCAAACAACAGTCACAACCAAACGGGCGAGAGAAAAATAGACAATAATAAGAAATGTCCCGGCAAAGGAATAACACAATTAACAACTAAATTCCGGCAAGGGAACAACATCATTAGCTTTCACATCCCGGCAAGGGAAAATATTCAGTATATTTAACAATCCCGGCAAGGGAT
>MDKF010980794.1:0-11996 GCA_026770625.1 Nicotiana glauca
TTTCCTTTCTTTCCAAATCTCATGACGCCCTTCATAGGCGAAACCTTCAATAAGACCTTCTCGCCCACCGAATAATATACATCTCGGACCTTCCGGTCCGCATAACTCTCCTGACGCGACTGGGCTGTGCAAAGTCTCTCCTGAATCACCTTTACCTTATCTAAGGCATCCTGGACCAACTTTGTCCCCAACAACCTAGCCTCGTCGGGCTCAGACCAACCAACCGGAGATCTACATCGTCTCCCATATAAAGCCTCATATGGCGCCATCTGAATGCTGGATTGGTAGCTGTTGTTGTAAGCAAACTCTGCAAGAGGCAAGTAATCAACCCAAGAACCTCCAAAGTCAATAACACAGGAACACAACATATCCTCCAATATCTGAATGGTACGCTCGGACTACCCGTCCGTCTGAGGATGAAACGCTGTGCTCAACTCTACCTGTGAACCCAACTGTCGCTGAAAAGTCCTCCAGAAATGAGAAGTAAACTGAGTACCCCTATCTGATATAACGGAAACTGGGACCCCATGCAATAGCATAATCTCCTGGATGAAAATCTCTGCTGGTCGCTCCGAAGAATAGGTAGTACATACAGGGATGAAGTGCGCAGACTTGGTCAGCCGATCCACAATCACCCAAACCGAATCAAACTTCCTCGCTATCCGAGGGAGACCACTCACGAAGTCCATAGTAATCCTCTCCCATTTCCATTCGGGAATATCCATGCGCTGAAGCACACCACCGGGCCTCTGATGCTCATACTTGACTTACTGATAGTTGAGGCACCGAGCTACATGACTCTCAATATCTTTCTTCATTCTTCTCCACCAGTAATGCTGCCTCAAATCCTGATATATCTTCGCGACACCTGGATGAATAGAATACCGCGAGCTGTGGGCCTCCTCCAATATCAACTCCCGAAGCCCATCCATATTGGGCACGCAAATTCGGCCCTGCATTCTCAACACACCATCACTATCAATAGTCACATCCCTAGCATCATCATGCTAAACTCTGTACTTAAGGACAAGCAAATGTGGATCATCATACTGGCGCTCACGAATGCGGTCATATAAGGAGGATCGAGAAACAACACAAGCCAACACCCACCTCGACTCTGAAATATCTAATCTCACCATCCGATTGGCCAACGCCTGAACATCAACTGCAAAGGGCCTCTCCCCAACTGGAATATACGCCAAACTACCCATACTCACTGCCTTCCGGCTCAAAGCATCAGCCACTACATCGGCCTTCCCCGGATGATACAAAATGGTAATGTCATAATCCTTGAGCAACTCAAGCCACCTCCGCTGCCTCAAATTAAGATCCTTCTGATTGAACAAATGTTGAAGACTACGATGATTAGTATATACCTCACAGGACACTCTATATAAATAGTGCCTCCAAATCTTCAAAGCATGAACTATGGAAGCCAACTCCAAATCATGAACAGGGTAGTTCTTATCATGAGGCTTCAACTGACAAGAAGCATAAGCAATAACTCTACCCTCCTGTATCAACACACATCCAATCCCAACTCTCGAAGCATCACAATACATGGTGTAAGAACCTGAAGTTGATGGCAAGACTAACACTGGAGCTGTGGTCAAAGCCGTCTTGAGCTTCTGAAAGCTCTCCTCGCACTCATCCAACCATACGAATGGTGCACCCTTCTGCGTCAACTTGGTCAAGGATGAAGCAATAAATGAAAATCCCTGAACAAACCGGCGATAATACCCTGCCAAACCAAGGAAACTCCGGATCTTCGTAGCTGAGGACGGTCTAGGCCAACTCTGCACCGCCTCTATCTTCTTTGGGTCAACCTGAATACCATCGCTAGACACCACGTGCCCCAGAAAAGCCACCGACCCAAGCCAGAACTCAAACTTGGAGAACTTTTCATAAAGCTTCTCCTCCCTCAATCTCTGCAATACTACTCTCAAATGCTGAGCATGCTCCTCCTAGCTACGCGAGTACACCAGGATGTCATCAATAAACACAATCACAAATGAATCCAGATACGGCCGTAACACACTGTTCATCAAATGCATGAACGCAGCTGGGGCAATAGTCAGCCCAAAAAACATAACTAGAAACTCATAATGCCCATATCTCGTCCTGAAAGTTGTCTTCATAATATCAGAATCCCTAATCTTCAGCTGGTGATAGCTTGAACGAAGATCAATCTTCGAGAATACCCTCGCTCCTGGAGCTGATCAAACAAATCATCAATACGCGGTAGAGGATATTTGTTCTTCACTGTTACCTTGTTCAACTGCCAGTAATCAATACACATCCTCATTGTGCCATCTTTCTTCTTGACAAACAACACTGGTGCACCCCACAGTGACACACTCGGGCGGATGAACCCCTTATCTAGGAGTTCCTGAAGCTGATCCTTTAATTCCTTTAACTCAGATGGTGCCATACGATAGGGAGGAATAGAGATGGGCTGAGTGCCCGACACCAGATCAATACCAAAATCAATGTCCCTATCTGGCGGCATGCCCGATAGGTCTGCTGGAAACACATCTGGAAACTCTCTCACAACGGGCACAAAATCAATACTAGGAGTCTCAGCTCCAACATCTCTCACAAATGCTAAATATGATAAACATCCTTTCCCAACCATCCGCTATGCCTTTAAGAAGGAAATCAACCTGCTGGGAACATAATCGGTCGAACCTCGCCACTCAATCCTCGGAATACCTGGAATAGTCAACGTAACTGTCTTGGCATGACAATCCAGAATAGCATGGTGCAGAGATAGCCAATCCATACCCAGAATCACATCAAAGTCTACCATGCCCAATAATAACAAATCAACTTGGGTCTCCAGACCCCCAACGGTAACAAGACAAGATCTATATACGTGATCCACAATAATAGTATCGCCCACCGGGGTAGATACATGCATAGGCAAGGCAAGACAACCACGGGTCGTACCCAGATGATGGGCAAAATATGAAGACACATAGGAGTATGTAGACCCAGGATCAAATAAAATAGAAGCATCCTTGTGGCAAACTGAGATAATACCTGTGATAACAACGTCTGATGCAACAGCGTCCCTCCTGTCTGGGATAACATAGAACTGAGCCTGACCACCACTAGATCGATCTTCACCCCGAGGGCGACCCCTAGCTGACTGACCCTCACCCCTACCTGACTGGATAGTGCTAAAGTAGATGGAGCAAAAGAGGAGGGCTGATCCCTCTGCTGAGACCGACCACTACGAAGCCGAGGACACTGTCTCCTCATGTGACCTAACTCACCACACTCGTAGCAATGACCCTGAGCTGGAGAAAGGGACTGAAGGGAACCCCTCGCTGCAGATGAACCCTGGGCTGAAGAGGCAGGAGTAGAACTCTGAGCTGGAAGGGAACTAAGTGAGAACTGGCCCTGCTGAAATCCCTGGCGGCCATGGCCTGAAGAAGCCCCATTGTACTCTAGGCGACCTGTCTTAGGAGGCCTGAAAGAATGAGCTCTGCCCTACTGGAAACTGGCCCCTACTTGGAGCACCACTGTAGCTACCTGAACCTCGAGGCCTCTTGGTCTCCCTCTCCTCACGCTCCTGACGACGATCTGTCCCAATCTGGCGAGCCATATCAACTACCTCCTCAAACAAAGCTGCTAACACTCTCTCCCATGTCATCAAAATGCGAATCGGATAGTTGAGGCCATCCACAAACCTCCTAATCCTCTCCCGATCTGTCGGGATCATCCAAGTAGCATGTCTAGACAACTGCGTGAACCTCAACTCTTACTGGGTCACTGTCATGTCACCCTGGATCAACCACTCAAACTGTCGGCGCAGCTCCTCTCTGCGAGACTGCGGCACATACTTCTCCAAAAAGAGAGTGGAGAACTGCTGCCAAGTAAGGGGTGCTGCTCCCGCAGGCCTACGCCTCTCAAACTCCTCCCACCATGTAAATGCAGGCCCTGAGAACTGAAAGGTAGTAAAAGTCACTCCACTCGACTATAAGATCCCTGCAGTACGAAGCATCCGCTAACACTTGTCCAGAAATCCCTGGGCATCCTCGCCCTTAGTACCGCTGAATGTCGGAGGCTAAAGTCTACCAAACCTCTCTAGTCGACGCTGCTTGTCATCTGGCATCACTGGAATTGCATACTCTGGAGCTGGTGTGACTGGCACAACTGGAGCAACCGATTGAGCTGGGGCTGCCTCTGGTGTCTGTAATCCCTGCACAACCTGCTCGGGGTGCGAGCTGCGGGGGTCTGATGACCACCCCTGGTCTAAGAAGTAGTTGCGGCAGTAGAGGATGAAACTGCTTGAGCCAGACCAGTGCAGGCAGATAAGATCTGAGCTAAAGCCTCTTGAAGGCCAGGAATCATGATGGGCACTACCAGTGCCTGAACGGGTGCTGCTGGAGCATCTACAGCTGGTGGCTGGTCCTGAATGGGGGCAACTGGTGGGTCAACTGGTGTTGCCCTTGCTGCTCTACCTCGACCACGACCACGGCCGCGTCCACGGCCTCTAGCAGGTGGCAATGGTGGTTGTTCACCACGTCCGGTAGCACGTGTTCTCGCCATCTGCGAGAGAATAGAATACAGAAGTTTAGTTCTCGGAACAACAAAGCCGCACGACAAGAGTTCAAGAATATGAAGTGTTTCCTAAAGGTTCTGCAGCCTCTCGAGGATAAATACAGACGTCTCCGTACCGATCCACGAGACTCTACTAACCGGCTCATGACTCATGAGGCCTAGTAACCTAGGCTCTGATACCAACTTGTCACGACCCCAATCCCGGTCATGATGGCGCCCAACACAACTGCTAGGCAAGCCAGACCATATACACTCTCAACCCGAGCAAGAAGCTCAAAACGAGTCATTTGAATATAATTATCAACAATAAGGCTAATAATTTTAATTTATAGGTAGATATAAGTCGAATATCAAGATAAAACTGAATACACTCCCAAAGACCTGGGGGTCATTAGTCTAGAGCCTCTAACAATACAGTGTAATAAGACTCCAATAATACATAGTATCAAAAGCTGCGGAAAGATAATAAAAGGGGATATGGGAGGAGTCGGGTCCTGCGGACATTAGGCAGCTACCTCGACAACTCCGAATAAACTTTGAAATCAGCAAAAGCTCAGCTAAACTCCCGGGGTACCTGAATCTGCACACATGGTGCAGGGAGTAAAGTGAGTACTTCCAACTCAGTGGTAATAGACATGTATAATGACTGATAGTAAGAAAACCCGAAATACAACAATGCAAAGCAATAGCCAATACTCCTACATATTTAACAGTGTAATAGCAACAATTAATGATAGATAACACAGGCAGGTATAGATGTATGAATGCAATGCAATGCACATGACCGTTGCGGCACACAACCCGATCCATTTGGGTACCCGCGCTCACTGTGGGGGTTCAGACTCCGGAGGGGCTCCTACAGCCCAAGCGCAATATCATCGTAACATTCGGTGCGGCGTACAACCCGATCCACAATCAGTCCAATTATATGCATGCAAGCCACACGGGCACAGTCAAACTTACCAATTTCAGTTCCAATTATCATAAATTATAAATTAAGTGGTTAAAACCTTAGAATTTACTAGCCATTTCGAGACAGTGTTTAACTTAGGACTGATATCATGAAAACATGCTAAACATCATGGAAACAGTGATAATAATCCCTACGGATCCAATTAATGGGCATACAGCCCAAATATAACCATAGTCATCCAAGTAGGAGGTTTGTCAACTAATTTCTAGCCAATAACACAGTACGGACATCATTCGGTAGGACTAAGACATAGTCCCAATTCACAATCGACCCCAGACTCACCGTAGAGTACGTGTCTCGCCTCAATATAGCGTCACAGTGTGATATACTGGGGTTTCTAACCCTCAGGTCATCATCTACATCTATTACTCACCTCAAGCCAGCCACAAGACTAGCCCGCTATGCCTTTTCCTCTCGAATCCGCCTCCTCGCGTGTCGAATCTGGTCAAAACCCCAACGAATACATTACAATAGGCTCATGGAATATAACCCAATTGAAAGAACTCGAAAAACAACCAAAAACCCGAAGTTGGCAAAACCCGAGCCCCAGGCCCACTTCTCGAAAATTATGAAATTCACATCACCGGAATCCTCGTCTTGCCACAAGTCCGTACATATAAAATACACAAGAATCAGAGTCCATTTGGCTCCTCAAATCATCAATTCAAACCTTCTTAGGTTTCAAGCCCTAACCTCCATTTTTACCCTTTAATTCCTTCAAATTCCATGATTAATTCATGTTTTTACACCATAATAACATAATCTGAGTCCAAATATTCATACTTGATGAAATCCCTTCGAATCCTCTTCAAAATCGCCCAAAAACCCGCTTGTTCGAAGTCCAAAATGTTTTTCTTCCTTTCCAAGTTTGTGAACACTGTTCATTATAACACAGGCACGATTTCCGCTTCTGCGGTCCTTTAACCGCACCTGCAGTACCGCTTACGCGACAAAATCGACCGCTTATGCGGTCTCACTTAAAACCACTGGGACCGCTTTTGCGATCCAGACACCGCTTATGTGGTTTCCCTTCGACCGCTTCCGCGGTCTAAAATCCGCTTATGCGGACCCGCTTACGCGTCCAACCTTTCGCTTATGCGGAACTCCCCTAGGCCAATGACGATCGCTTCTGAGGTTCACCCTCCGCATCTGCAGAACCGCTTATGCGGCTCCTTTTCCGCAGATGCGGAAATACCAGAAGGCTCAAAAAATCTGCTGCAACAAAAATTCTTCCAACTTCCGATTAATCATCCGAAATCACCCCGAGGCCCCCGGGACCTCAACCAAAAACACCAACATATCCAACAACCTTATTAAAACTTGTTCCAATCCTCAAAACACGTCAAACAATGCTAAAACCATTAAAACACATCGGATTTAAGCTTAGTTTTCATCAAAACTTCCGAAATGCGCATTCAATCAAAAACCCGACCAAACAACGTCCGAATGAACTGAAAATTTGCAGACATATCCAAAATCACCTAAAGAAGCTACTGCAACTTCGAAATTCCATTTTGACCCTTGGATCAAAATCTCACCTATCAATCGGAATTTGCCAAAATTCCAACTTCGCCAATTCAAGCCTATTTCTACACCGGACCTCCAAATTCGATTCTGATCGCACTCCTAAGTCACAAATCATCCCCCGAAGCTAACCGAACCACCAGAATTCACATCCGATCCCTCTAACCACATAGTTAACTTTCGGTTGCCTTTTCTAAAACAAGCCTTCTCCTAAGAGGCTAAGTGCCTCATTTCCAACTAAAACCAACTCAACTACACCCGATCAACTCAAATACCAATATTGAAACATAAAGCAATAGAATATAGGGAAAACAGGGCGGTAACTCACGTGACGACGGGCCGGGTCGTCACATATATAACTTTGCCTGAGAATGTTAAAATTGGTATTGTTTTTCATGGCCGAAGTAAATTGATAATTGTAACTGTAGTAATTGATTAATCGGAATACTAACAAGAATATGACTTAAATGCCTTGTTGAAAATTGTTGCCTATTAAAGATTTTTATTGTTAAAATTATACTTATAATATTATCTAACCCTAGTGAGTATCAAGTCGACCTCTCGTCTCTATTTCTTCGAGATTAGATGGGATACTCACTGGGTAAATATTGTTTATGTACTCATGTTATGCTTCTGTACTTAAATGTACAGGACCTGAGGTAGGTGGATCTGGTTATTACTCTAGTGCACATCCGTGAGCGGACGTGGGACTTCTATGGTGACCTGCTTTCCCTCCATGTCGATCCGCAACCGAAGAAGTCTTTCTTTTGTATTTCTATTTCTGTCTATTTGGATCCGGACAGTAGGGCAGTATGATATTCTTTTGGATGTATACTCTACTAGTTGCCCGTAGCTTGTGATACCAGGTTCTGGCACACACTTTGGTAGACAATTATTTTGGGGTGTGTAATTATTTTATTACAGTATTTATCTCTTCTGGTTTAAATTCCACGTTGAGTGTTTACTCCACTTATTTCTAATCAAAAGCAACATAAGAAATTTTAGTAATGTTTCCGCAATTGCTTGCCAGACAAGGGGGGTCAGGCGCCCTCATGACCTATTGTGAAAATGGGTCGTGACATTAAGATTTGGATTTGGGTCACATGAAATGCACACCTGAGTTTAGGAAGGTAATATTATTAAAATAATGTGCCTAAAGCAACTACGCGTTTGCAACTTTGCGAGGGACATGAGAATTTGACTAAATGGCACTCCTCGATTTTTAAGGATTTAGAATATTAAATGAGGGTCATGCATTTTAAGATTTTATTTGTCATGGCACACCTCAATTTTTAGAAGGCTTGTTTTATTAAGGTAATAAGAGGACATTCCTACTCATAACTATTTCGGATTTTCCAAAGAAAACATCCCGGATGCTTTGACTAAAAAGGCCATCGTTTATACATTGAAGAAGAATTGAACTTCTCAAAAGCCTGAGCTAGCATCGCATTACTGCATACATAGAATTTAAGTTCCCTATCAAAATAAGGCTAGTTCCTAGTGCAGTTCACATAAGTTACAGATACTCCCATTAGCAATTTGGTTGCTACCAGTACATAGAAGCAAGTCCAATTCTGATAGGAATGAAATTATCCTAATCAACGACCCCAGTAATACCTCTTTCATTTGGTGGAAATGAAACAATGACATATACCATAATCAAGGATAAACAACAAAGTTCATTCGAAACGGAATAAGAGGCAACACAACAGTTCTTAAATCAATGAGGAGGATTAGGCAATATCAGGTCATTCATCACAACACCTCAAGCTAGCAGCACACATAAAAGAATGAAGAGGAGAGGGAACCTTAATTAAATTTGGGATTCAGATGTCCAGACTATTTTTAGGCTCGCAAGCAACAGAATCATAAATAGAACCTCAGCAAGCAACATACTGAAATTGAGCGAACGATATAACCAAACTTGAGGCGACAGTCAAACACAATCAAGTTTGAGGATCGCCCTTCGAACGACACCTCCAATTAAGGTCTAAAATCAACTTGAACCTCACATAAACTCCCATTTTTTGATACCCAAGATTCGAAAGGAAAAAGGAACTTATATTTCACGTTTTTCCGATCTTTGAAGTCCGAGGAAAACTGAAAGAACTTGCAATTTTGTATGAAAGAGCTTCCAAAACAGAACAGGGAGAAACGAAAATCAAAGGCTAAAAGCTCCTTCTTTCTGTCATCCAATTTCAACTCAAATCAAGTCCTTTTCCAATGATTATTTGAAACATTGTCTCTACATTTGCTAGAAATCGAAGAAAATAACCTTTAAATTACTTGCTGAATTTAATCACATTCGGAACTAATAAAAATCCTCTATGTTACATATTGATGGTAGGAATCAAAGCTAAACAGTCCACATAAAGGAAATCAAATGCTGAAGATCTGACTATTCAAGTCAAACATAACACAAAGAAGTTTGAAATTGAGGAAAAATACGCATGAACAATGATATTTGAATCAGGAAGAACAACTTGGCAGTCCAATTCTATCAATTACTCATGTTCAGGTTCAATTATGCCAACAACTACTCATGAAAACAAATTATTCCACACGAGTCCATTTTCCAATCAACCTATGGTCGAAATAATTTAACAACTAAACTAGCTGCTGAACTTTAAACTTCAATTCATACAAGATCAAACAGAACAATCAATTGTCATTAAAACTATCATGTTATTAAGCAAACAGAACGAAAATAGATACCTGAATCTGAATTTCAGCAAGTTAAACAGGGCATCTATGATGCAAATGTCGAGTTTCATATGTAAAATAAAGTGCAAAGAACCAAGGGGACGAATCACGAAAGCCTGGATCTTGAGGCAGCATTCAAGCACAATCCCTTTCAAACTACTTATCAAGGACCTACAGATTCGTATCAATGTTGCAGAACAGACAATTTTAGACCTCAATTCACATGTAAACTCGACCAAAGAGAACCAAAAGTACTTGTGCAAATGCAAACGAACACATTACAACCAACAACCACCAAGATTTAAACAGTTTTAAACTAGCCAAAACTCAATCTCTCAATACATTTCTTAATCAAATGCCAAAGATAGGCCACAGGAGATTAAAAATGAACCTGAATCAGTAAACAACCCGTTTCTTAATCAAAATCGATTTTCTTTTTTCTTTTTAAATCTTTTTTGAATAGTAGTCGAAAAAATGAAACCAATTCGAAGAGTAATGAACATTTTTATATCTTCCTTCATTCTGGAAAACTGAACCCCCCTAAAAAGAAGAAGAGGAATCTCTTTTTATAAGGATAAACCCCATCTTTCTGCAAAAAACATCTCTCCAGAAAAAAAAGCCCCCCTCATGAAATCGGAATTGGCCCTTTTAGAAAATGAACCTCCCGTGAATGTGGGGCTTGGATTGAGTGAAATCGATCCAACGCCTCACACTCATCCAACGGACGTTCTCCAGAACCTTCCAATTGCGTGAGATGGTCCAAAATCGGGCGTGTGAGAGGAGGGAAAATCTTTGGTCTCAGAAACCGTTGTTGATACCCAATTTTCCTCATATATCTTTTATACTCAAAATACTTTCAAAATAGCATAGGTATGCATATATGAGCATCCGAAAAGATTTTGGCAGTTTAAAAGGAATTTTTAACTAATTTATGGCCTATTTTTACACCATAAATCCCAATAATTATTCCCAAAAACTTGCCATTTTGGAGAATAGTTTATTTTATTCTCACATGTACATCAAAACATAATTTACATAATTTTTGCAAAATTTTACAAGTCCATTTGGTATTTTAAAACTAAGTTGCATGAAATTGCAATTTTAGCCCACTTTCAGATTTAATAGCATTTTAAATACAAAATCAATCCCAATAATTTTAATTTAATACTTACATATTATTTATTAGCTCAGTGCTTTTAATTTTATTTTTTAAGCATCTTTTACTATTTTTATAAATCAAAAGGAAAAAACTGGCTATTTCAATTATGGCCTCAAGTACTTTTAATTACAACCTATTTTGACCCCCTAATTAACCCCAAATGAGGCCCCGAATTGACGACCCAATTCAAATTTTAACTCGGCCCTTGACCCGTTAACTAAACCCGCCCGGTTTATATTTAATCATGGCCGTTGATCATTTTGATCAACGGCCCTCCTTCACTCTTTCCTTTTTAATCCCACCAAACCCCTAACCCTATCTCTCATTCCTCTCATGTAGCCGCCTCTGAACCCTCCCCTTCTATCAAATTCTCTCAAGAACTCAAAACGCTAATCGCCTCCCTCGTCTTCTCCGTCCAAATCCCACCTGAATCCACGGCTTTTCAGACCATGGACAGCCTGTGCTCACTTCCCTTCACCCCCCAATCGCGGCTATTCAAGGATTTCGAGGTTCAACCTCAATGAGGCCTGTTTAGATCCTCTGCCGATTTGTATTCCTGTGGCTTCTCCGGCTCCGTTCCGACGAGTTCGAGCCTCAAGATCCTAGATATGGTCCAGACTTGTTCCAGGCCAGATCTTTTCCAAGCCTTCTCGTTTCTAGGGTTTGTGAGAAACCCTGAAAGCTGTTCGAGGTTCTTTCTCTCTTTATTTTCTTAGAACTGTGATAGATCTGTGGTGTACTCAAGGTTTCAAAGTTTTTTCCCAAATTTCTCTTTTCAAAATTAGTCAGTTTCAATTTAGGGTTTCCAAAACTTTTAAAACGATTCCTGTTTCTTCTTCTTCTTCTTCTTTCTATATGTGAATATGCCTGTATATGCTTTGTTTTTATGTGTTTTCGCTTGTGCATATTTTCTCTTATGTTCTTATGTTTTACCTTTATTATGCATGTTCTTCTACTTGTGCTATGTTATCTCTTCTACTGTTTCTACAACACGCTTTCACATGTCTAGCTTATGTGTTCCTTTACCATTTTTCTTACTGAGCTTTTGTTTGAGTTCTAAACCTGTTC
>MU765030.1:1617-13403 GCA_026770625.1 Nicotiana glauca
CGGGACGGACCAAGTCGCAATCCCCAACGGTGCTCTACCCCACGCTCGCTATCCGGCGTGCAAGTCACCACAATATAGCACTACGGTGTGCAAATCCGAGGTTTCAAACCCTGAGGATATCATTTACAATCATTACTCACCTCGAACCGGTAAAATCTCTAGCCCGCGACGCCTTTGCACCTCAAACCGGCCTCCACGTGCGTCGAATATAACCAAAATCAGAGCAATTACATTACAATATGCCAAGGGAATAATACCCAATCAAAAACAATTGAAATATAGAAAAAATCCCGAAACTAGCAAAAACCGAGCCCCGGGCCCACTTCTTGAAAAATTACAAAACTTATATTACCGGATTCCTCGTCTCGCCACGAGTCCATACATACCAAGAACTCCCAAATCTTAGCTCAAAATGACCTATCAAATCCAATTTAAAAATATCAAAAACTCAAGCCCTAGTTTTTCCCCCTTTTGATTAATTTCAACCAAATTTCCATGTTAAATCTATCGTAATTTCATGTATTTAGGCCAAGGAACTTACCTCCAATCACACCTAGTCGAAATACCCCTTCAATTCCGTCCAAGAGCTCTCAAGCTTGCTTAAAAATGGAGGAAATGGACTAAGCTTCGCGGAACAAAAATGAACATTAAATCCCTTCTGATAACAGGGATTTCCGCATCTGCGGTCCCTTTTCCGCATCCACGACCACCGCATCTGCGGTCATCTTCCGCTTCTGCGGAATCTCATTAAAAATCCAAAACCGCTTCTGCGGTCACACTTTCGCATCTGCGAACCCCGCATATGCGAGCGGAAACATCTAACTCTGCCCCCTTCGCTTCTGCGACTCGCCAACCGCATCTGCGGGTCCACAGATGCTGATTCCTTTCCGCATCTGCGATTCCTTCCTTCCTCAACCAGCACCACACCTGTGCTCTTCTCCTTCGTACCTGCGCAACCGCATCTACGGTTCCTTTCCGCAGATGCGGAAATACCTGATGCCAGCGAAAACCTGCAATTTCTCATCTCCAAATTTCATCCCGCTAGCCATCCGAAATCACCCCGAGGCCCCCCGGGGCCGCAACCAAAAGCACCAACATACCCCAAAAAATCATACATACTTGTTCCAATCATCAAAACACATCAAACAACGCTAAAACCATCAATTCGCATCGGATTCAAGCCTAAGTTTCTTCAAAACTTCCAAAACTCACATTCGATCAAAAACCCAAACAAACGATGTCTGAATGACCTGAAATTTTGCGTACACATCCCAAATGACAAAATGAAGCTACAGAAACTCACGGAATTTCATTTTGACTCCCGGATCAAAATCTCACTTATCAACCGGAATTCGCCAAAATACTAACTTCGCCAATTCAAACCTAATTCTACATCGGACCTCCAAAACCACTTCCGATCACACTCCTAAGTCACAAATCACCTCCCAAAGCTAACCAAACTATCGGAATTCACATCCGATCCCTCTAACTCATAAGTCAATATCCGGTTGACTTTTCCAACTTAAGCCTCCTTAAAAGAGACTAAGTGTCTCATTTCCTATCAAAGCCATTCCAAATCAACCTGATTACACACGATATGGATAATGAAACATAATGAAGCTGAAAATAGGGGAAATGGGGCGGTAACTCATGAGACAACTGGTCGGGTCATCACACGTAAGCCACGAGACGATGATGAAAGTCTAAAGGCAAGGTTTGGTAGTTATAATTTCAACGTGAGCACTTCTGAACTCATGGCTATTTTGAGAAGCATGAGAGATAAGGTAAGGTGGCCAAAGGAGATGAGATCAAATCCAAGCAGATGAAACCCTGATCATTGGTGCGAGTTTCATAACGATCACAGGCATAAAACAGCAGATTACAGGTTTTTGCAGGGTGAAATTGACTTTTTAAAACAAGGGTATCTCATTGAGTTATTCAGTGAGAAAGGTAAACAAGCATGCATGAAGAACATGCAGGAGCCTCCAAAACCACTTTCTCCCAAAAGAATTGTCAATGTTATAAGTGGGGGTGAAGATATCAATGGCATATAATATACTACAGCTAAATATTTCCAAAGTAATAATTACCCACGGGAAGCGGCTGCGACATGTCTTGGAGAAAGAAAATATTACATTCGACGATGCAGATGTCGAGGTTCTATTAACTCCACATAATGACGCACTAGTAATATCTTTACTTGTACATGACACTAACGTAAAACGAGTCTTAATTGATCCAGGAAGTTCCGTGAACATTATTTTGGTAAGAGTATTATATGAGATGCAAGCTGAAGATAAAGTGATTCCAAAGGTGCATACTCTATATGGATTTGATAATTCTAGTATTGTCACGAAAGGAGAGGTAACACTCACCACGTTCGCTGAAGGATTCGTCAAAGATACAAAGTTCCAGGTGGTAGATATGGAGATGGCTTACAACATGATTCTTGGGAGGCCATGGATCCACGAAATGGATGTTGTTCCTTTAACCTTGCATCAAGTTATTAAATTTCTATCTCCATGGGGAATCTGTCAAATTCGTAGAGATCAACAGATATCCAGGATCATCAACTCTGTGGCAGATTCGAGTGTGAAGGGTGAAGAAAAATAGCAATTATAGAATCCAGTTGAGGATAACATAGCATCAACCTCAGCTGAACAAGGGCAAACAGATGTAGATTCAAGGCCCGATTCCATTCAAGAACCAGAAGAAAATGAAAACATCAAAACGACGATAGAAGAGCTGGAGGCTGTGGTTTTGTTTATACACTGGCTGGAGAGAAAAGTGTATAGAGGAGCCAATCTCAGCCCGGATATGAAACGTAAGTTAATTGAATTTTTAAAAGCTAAGGCAGATTGTTTTGCTTGATCCCATTCTGATATGACAGGTATACCACTGGAGGTAATGACTCACAAGTTAAATGAGGACCCATCTCATCCACCTATCAAACAAAAGAAAAGAAAGCAGCGCACTTTAAAAAATCAGGTGATTCAGGATGAGGTGCAAAAATTGTTAAAAAATAGATCTGTTCGTGAGGTAAAGTATCATTATTGGCTAGCTAACACTGTTGTGGTACCTAAAAGGAATGGTAAATGGCAAGTTTGTGTAGACTATACAGATCTTAACAAAGCTTGTCCTAAAGACTCTTTTCCATTACCTCATATAGACCAATTAATTGATGCTACTACAGCGCATGAATTGTTAAGTTCTTTAGATGCATATTCAGGTTACAATCAAATCAACATGGATCCAGCAGATGAATAAAAAACTTCATTTATAACAGATAAGGGGGCTTATTGTTATAAAGTAACGCCTTTTGGACTCAAAAATGCAGGTGCAACATATAAAGTTTGGTAACTAAAATGTTCCAAGAGCATTTGGGAAAAACCATGGAGGTCTATATAGATGATATGCTTGTTAAAACTCAGCATTCCGGAGATCATATATCGCATATGTCTGAAACATTTAAAATTTTGCGGAAATTTAATATGAAGTTAAATCCTGAAAAATGTGCATTTGGTGTTGCATCAGGTAAATTCTTAGGTTTTCTTATTTCTAACCGTGGTATTGAAGTGAATCCTGCACAGATTAAGGCCATTAAAGAAATCCCTGATATACTTTCAAATAAGAAAGAAGTTCAAAGATTAACAGGGAGGATTGCAGCCTTGGGAAGATTTATTTCTAAATCATCAGAGAAGTGTTTTAAATTCTTCTCAGCCCTCAAGAAGCATGATCATTTTGAATGAAATGAGGAATGCCAATAGGCACTCAGGAATTTGAAAACGTACTTATCAAATCCATCCTTGCTAGCAAAACCAAAGGCCGGGGAAAGACTGCTCATTTACCTTGCTGTTTCAGAAATAGCGGTAAGTGTTGTTTTGGTTCCCTATCTATTATGTTAGTAAATATTTATTAGATATGGAGACGCGGTATCCTCAATTAGAAAAGCTTGCACTTGCATTAACCATGGCATCTAGGAAATTCAGACCTTACTTTCAGTGTCATCCTATTGATGTAGTAATCGCCTACCCTTTACGTAATATATTACATAAGCATGAGTTATCAGGTAGGTTGGCTAAGTGGGATATAGAGTTAAGTGAATAGGAAATCACGTACCAACCTAGAACTGCTATAAAATCACAAGTGTTAGCAGATTTCTTGGCTGATTTTAGCCAAGGTATACAATTAGAAGCAGAAAAAGAATTACAGGTGCTCAATGGAGCTAATCCAGAAACTTGGATTTTATTCGCTGATGGTTCATCTAATGTAAAAGGTGCAGTTTTAGCGATTGTTTTGATACCACCTACAGCTGAAACCATTCGACAAGCTATCAAATGTCATTCTATAACTAACAATGAGGCAAAATATGAGGCTGTGATTGCAGGTTTAGAATTGGCACGAGAACTTGGCATAAATCAGATTATAATCAAAAGCGATTCACAACTCGTGGTTAATCAAATGCTGGGGACTTATACAGCCAGGAAAACAAGGATGCAACAATATTCATAAAAGGTGCGGGAATTGATAAAGCAATTTCAAACCTGGAAAGCTACACAAATACCAAGGGATGAGAATCACGAAGCAGATGCCTTAGCTAATCTCGCATCTGCAGCTGACGTGGTGAGTGATGCAAGCGCCTCAGTTATTCATTTATTTCATTCAGTTCTCGACCGTGACAAGAATAAAGTAAATTTTAATAATTTAACTTAGGATTGTAGGAACGAGATTGTTGCTTTTTTACAGTATGGAACCGTCCCTGATGACAAGAAAAAAGTTCATGCACTTCGAAAAAAGGCTGCTCAGTACTGCTTAAACTAGGGCAACTTATATCGTAAAATGTTCGGTGGTCCCTTAGCTAGATGTCTCGGACCTTCTCAAACGGAGTACATAATGAGGAAATACACGAGGGGCATTGTGGGAATCACGTCGGAGGAAGATCACTGGTAAGGACCTTAATTAGGGCAGGATATTATTGGCCTAAAATGGAAAAAGAAGCAGAAAGTTTCGTGGCTAAATGTGATAGATGTCAGAGGTACGGAAACAACATGCATAGACCTGCGGAATTATTACATCCAGTCATCGCACCATGGCCATTTATGAAATGGGGAATGGATATCGTGGGTCCATTACCACAAGCAATTGGTCAGGTGAAATATTTACTCGTACTCACTGATTATTTTACTAAATGGGTAGAGGCGGGAGCATTCAAACAGGTACGAGAATATGAAGTCAAAGATTTTATTTGGCGGAATATAATATGTCGATTTGGTGTACCAAAAGAGATTATATGTGATAATGGCCCTCAGTTTATAGGATCTCAAATCACGGAATTCTTTCAAAGTTGGGAAATTAAAAGGATTACATTCACACCTTATCATCTGGTGGGTAATGGACAAACAGAGTAAAAAAACAAGGTTATTATAAATAATTTAAAAAAGTGTTTGGAAGAATCAAAAGGAAGTTGGCCAGAGGTGCTGCCTGGTGTTTTATGGGCATATCACACAACAACAATGATAAGTACGGGAGAAACACCATTTTTATTGGCTTATGGAGTAGAAGCTTTAATTCCAGTTGAGATAGAAGATCCAAGTATGAGGTTTACACATGCAATAGAAGAGTCTTATGACGAAGAAATGCGTGTAAGCCTCGATTTACTTGAAGGAAGAAGGGAAGCTGCATTAGTAAGAATGGCAACACAAAAGCAAGTCATAGAACGGTACTACAACCGGAAAGCACGCCTCAACTTATTCAAAGTTGAGGACTTTGTACTCAAAAAGGTTTTCCAATCTACGAAGACAATTAATACAGGAAAATTAAGTCCAACATGGGAAGGACCCTATAGGATCTGTGGTATTGCAGGCAAAGGAGCATATGAGTTGGAAACAATGGATGGCAAAGTGCTACCTTCGCATTGGAACGATGTTCATATGAAGAGATACTATTTCTAAGGAATACCCATGGTCAGGTACCTATCTTTTAAAGTTTATTTTTGAATTACTAAAATTTTACTAACGATTTTAGATGATAGGCAAAAAATTAACCCGTACTAAATGATGAGTCACGACATGTAAGGCACACAGAATAAACTAAAATTCCTGGCCTAGGGTTATAATTATTCTGATAGAAATACAAACGGATTAGGTAGTCTTCATCTAAAATCGCACCTCCAAGTCCCGTATGTTTTTTCTTTTCAGGAAAAGGATCAAATGAGAGAAACAATCAAGTGCTCGAGGCTTCATACTTCAACACTCAAGCACTTGGGGGACTACATAATATACACGAGTATGTATATAAAGAAGGCAAAGAAGATTGAAGAAAAATCAAGCCTGAAAAGGTCAAGTGCAGAGTAAAAGTCACGAAGTCACGAACCAAGGCTAAAGAAAACCTTACTGTAGTTAGGGTAAAAGCTATGTACTAAAATAGGTTATAAAGAAAAACCTTGTGTTTATTGTTCTGGAACGGGTTATAAGAAAAAATCTCGTGTTTATTATTTTTTCTTAAAAATCTGTTACAATAAAAATAGTGATGAGAAAGTTATAGATGTAATTCAAATGCATGTAAAGCATTATTCAAAACTAGACAAAGTTCAAATAAAAAACTTGTCAATGTTATTTCAAAAGAAACATGTGTGTTCCTATTTCTTTTATCGTATGTTAACACCATTATGAAGTTGAGATGTCTTCTTCATTAAGTGTCGTATATAAAAGGGCCCTCTTTTACAAAATTCATGTTTAATTTAATTATTCATAGAGTTAGCAGAAGCATTTTCTAAAGAATAAAAATGCAAATTATTCTATAAATCCTTAAAAATAAAGGCAAGAATAAAGCAAACAAAAGTTCAAGAAAACTTCTTACTACTTAAAATCTTAAGACTAAGTATGAACTTAGTAAAAAAAACTACAAATTGTTTAAACAAATTGCCCCGTGAAAAGACTTGGGGACTTGCGCTAATAAAATCAACCCTCAAATGAAGCTAAGGGTTTGATTACAATTTTCCAAAATAAAACCAAGGGTTTTAAACATAACCTTCCAAAAAGGTACTTGCAAAAAAGAATTCAAAAAGTTCAAACTTATCACTAGGAAGATGAGGGAACTAAAGAAGGTGCATCAACGGCAACGGGCTCAACTTGGGCAGGTGCATCAACAGTTGCGGGTTGAACTTAACTCGCAGCAACAGGCTCGACAGGGCTTAGAAGAGCTGGGATACCCATATTTTCTTCAACATTCACAGAAGCTTCGACCACAGGAGAAGGAAAATCTTGAGTTTGTTGAGCCTTCTCAATGGTTTCATTGATCTTAGCCAACTCAGACTCTAAGTTGAAATTTTTCTTGGCTAACTTCAATCAGGGTATCACGGCATGAGTTCAGAAACGCCCAACTTGCCTCAACAACAGATTTCTCTTCAAGGATCTCATAATCCCTTGCCCAATCAACAATCTCATTCTTTAGCTCCTCGTTTTCAGCCAAGGCAGAGTTGAGGGAAGTTTGAAGAGAGGCATGGGAGCTTTCTAAAGTACACACCTTATTAGAATAGACTCGAAGGTCTTCTTGTGCTTAAGTTAAGCTTTGCACGAGCTCCCCAGCATAAACTTCTTTTTGACCCAGGAGAACCTTCAACTCTCTGTTCTCTTTACTAGCCTTGGATAATTGCTCTGAGAAGGAAGGCTCGAGACGCTTCTTTTTTTTTTTTGCTTGGCTTGAGGAAGCTCCTATAACCGCTAACTCTGAAGTTAGAGCCTGCACCTGCTGCTCTAAGGTACTCCTGCTCTCTTGTAAATCTTCTATGTCAATTTATGCACTCTCAAATTGTTCTTTCCAATTGATCGCCTCCAACTGAGAATCACGTGCTATTTTCTCTGAATCACGTGCTACCTTCTCCAAGAAGGGGATTCTGTTCATCATTTCTGTGCTGATAAGATTGGCCTAAAAAAAGAAGGGGAATAAGAATCTCAAAGATCAAATTTTTTTAAAGAAAGAAGAAAAGGAAAATACCTTCAAGGTAGCATGCACAATATCGTTCATCGGGGTCAGGGAACTATGGCTCTCTATCTTTGCTTTTTCAATTGGCCCAATTACAGGCTCCAGCCATACATCTGTCTGACCTGATTTCCTCAAGAGGTTGTTCTCAGCAGGAACTTCAATAACCACACTCCTTATAGCAGCAGTTCTACTTGAAGAACACACCTCAGTATGATAAACGATTAGAGGTGGAATTGCCAAAGGAGGAGTGATGTAAGAAGTAAGAACAGTCGAGGTAGGAATAGTCGAGTAAGGAACAGAAACAGCTGGGGGTGGCAACGAAGGAATCATAGGCACGGGAGTTGAAAAGAGGCTAGGGGTGTTTCATCCAAAACAAGACCTAAACTTCCACTATCAAAACCACTAATGAAAAGATGTTCAATGGACTCACGAGTATCACCAGGGTCAACATCATCGTCAGGGATTACCACCGGAGATCAGTACGCGCGGTGAGAGAAATAGATTGGCGGGGGGATGCTTTAGCCTCATCATCAGAAATGATGCGTCTTCGAGCTCGAGGCCGTCTCACTAAATAGTCCCTGTCATCCTCATCCTCTTCGGAATTTTCTTCTTCAACGGCTTTTCTCTTCGAAGAATCCAAAATTATTTCTTGATCCCTTTCCAAAGAGATACGGGTTCCCAAAAAAGCATGAGAAGCCGCAACTGCCTCGGCAGTAACTCCTCGAATAGCAAATCCTGATAAAAAGATGGATTGAGATTAGAGCCATAAAGAGAAACATATGCATGAAAGATGAAACAAAATAAGAAGCTCTTACCATGAGTTTTTACTTTCCAACTAAAACGGTTAGAAAGTGTCTTCCAAGACCTCCCATCAATTGGTGCGGTCCTCAGTAATATGTCTACCCAACTACGGAAATTAGGAACATCTCCCACAACTCCCATGGTTGCTAAGAAAAAAAAAACCAAATAAGAAAAGTTGATAAACTTAAAGTAAAAAGGTACAAACGGGATAAAAGACTTACGTGCAAAGTTCCACTTCTCAGGGAAGGAAACGTTATCCTCACCCACTAAACCAACAGTGGGGGCAACAACAAACCGGGCATACCAGCCACGGTCCTTGTCATCCTCAGGTCTTACCAAAACCCTCTTACTCCTGGCTGCTAGTGTAAAAACACCATTGCGAAAAAGCCTAAGGGTATAAAGATGAATTAAGTGAGGGAAGGTAAAGGTAACACCGGCTGAATTGGTTAAAACAGGAAACAACCCTCTATATGATTGGGCCAATTTGAAACAAACAAATATCGAAGAAACGACAAAAATCAAGAATGAGTGGGTCAATAGCTGGTTTGAACCCTAAGGTGAAAGGTATGTATAAACAAAAGAAAACCCAATCAAGTAGGAAGTGATTCTTTGATTTGGGTTAGGAATAATAATAGGAAATTCATCGCTCCAATGATAATCTTTACGAACTACAGGAGCCAAAATTTCTATAATCTGAGTGGGAAAAACATTAGCACGATCTAGAGTGGAAACCTGATTCTTAAGGGACTCTCTGTCATGATAAAAGACAATTTCATAGGAACTATCTCTTCTACTAAAGGCTCACGTAATGGTTCGGAAGGTTCTTTATCCCTAGAGGAAGATTTTTGAGAAAGGGAACCTCTGGTTCTAGAAGAAGGACCAGAACTAGGAGATAAAACAGAAGAGCTGCGAGCAGTTCCCGAACTACGGTGTCTACCTCCCCTTCTGCCCTTACTAGGAGCACTAGGGAAGGTATCAACAATGAAAGTCCTTCTACGGTTAGGATTCGATGAAGACATAATGAAAAAGGATGATACGAGGAAGAAACAAATAGAGAATTGAGGAATAAAGTGTTCAGTAAAGCTTTATAAGGTAAAGACAAAAAAGGAAGCTATATTTATTCTGATAAGCAACCGTCAAAAGGAAAAAATGCAATGATGGAAGGACCATAATAATGATAACTGACACTTCATGAACGGGGAAGCCGAAAAGAAAGCCTAAAATAGTGCTGCAAAACTGCAGAACTAATAGGAAGGTGACACGTGTGAAACGCATTAAGTGGAAGTGACAATTGAAGCGCCAATTCTGTCACAACATTAATGGTGACAAAAATTCCTGTTTTAATGAAATCCATTTCCCAAATATTCAATTGATGAATAAATGGCAAGTGGGAGGACTATCTGTATTAGGAAAAATTGAGTTTACATATTAAAAAAGTATGAAGATGATGTGTCATGACACGTAAGCTGATCAAATAGTCAAAGAGTTACAATTAGCCAAGAGGCACGAGTGGTAATAGAAGCGAGCAAAAGCAAAGAAAGAGGCACGGGCGGTTATTCAAAGGATTCAATGCTCGTACCTATTCAAGACATTTAATCAAGAAGAGTCAAGGGAATGAATCTGACAACACACGAGGGTCCAAATACAGTATTTAATAAGCATTAAATGCTGAAAACATTAGAGAATCTATCTTAAATATAATGATTATGTAACGTAGCATTCAATATCATTTATTACTCATAATAACCTTATTATGATAAAAACAAGACACATACATCCGAAATAGCTATAAAAGGGAGAGTACTAAACAGTTATAGACAAAAAAAAATCATTTGAATATACTTTGGTTTATTTATTTTATTCGATTATATTCTGGCTATCCAAATTGCTTTCTTTTACACATTCTTGTGATTATCAGTAATCTGTATTCTTCTAAATTATAGCTTTAGTCAAAATCCATTTTTTGGTTAAACATCCATATTTTCCAAGTTCTAGCTTGGATTAGGGACATATAAAATAAGTTAAAATTAATGGCTAAGATTTAATTGACTAAAGCAAGGTCCCCTTTATGGTTTAAATTAGGGGTGTAGATTGAAAGAGAGGTTCGATTTTTATCAAAACCAACCAAACCAACTATATCGGTTTGGATTGGTTCGATTTTGTCGGTTTTTTCAGATTTTTTTTTGTTACATTGATAATATTTCAATCTTACTTTATTAAAGTTATAAATAAGTTTTGATAAATGAATATTTGTTTAGTAAATCTTGAAAAACTGAAAAATATATGATTTATTAAAATATTCTTATTAGTAAACATAGTTATTTTCTTAGTCGTTTAACAATAATATTTCATAAGAAACTTACACAAGTGTCCCAAATAAGTTTCAGCTTACCAACCTCTAGCCATTAGTCATAGATTTACCAAAACTAGCCAAGTACATATAAAAATTGAAAAACCAAATAAATAAGATTTTTTCTCTCAAAGAATCACATTCAAAAATCACCTCCATATTTTTAAGCGTGATTAGCAATATTAGATGCAAGACGAAAAAAAATTTCATGGATGATGTAACAAATAAGGTGATGAAATACAAAAAAAAATAAAATACAATATTCCAAAATTCTAAGCAAAAAAAAAAAGATTTTTTTCAATGGGTATAGTTTAAATTCATTGAAAACATATAGATAAGTCAATACACAAAATTTAGAAAGATTGGAGGTGATTTGGACTGGTTTTGTATCAAAATTAGTAATTAAATCGAGTTAAAAGAAATTCTTTTGTGACACATGAATCAAACATGTATCACACATGTATCTTACACACGAGTATACATGGATATACATGTGATACATAATTGATGCAAATATGATACATATGTGATACACAAATGATACATAGTATGATACATGATCACGCCCAAAGTATACCCTATAAATAGGATTCTGCGGACGTTGCAAATAAAACCCAAGTATTAAGCTCAGGGTCGAATCCACAGAGAGTCA
>MU765034.1:0-20540 GCA_026770625.1 Nicotiana glauca
ATGTTTAATTAGTTGTTCATTTCTAGTTATAATTAATTAGGGTCGATAGTTCAAGGGTAAAAGGGGTAAAAGGGGGCAGTAGGTTAATGGGTAATTCCTGGGACGTATTCAGGGGTATCATAGGCATTAAAAAGGATAGTTTAATAATTTCAGAATACAAGTGAGGGTAGAATAGGTATTTTAAAGGGGTAGGAACATGGCAAATGCAATTAGAACCTTCTAGATTAGGGCATTAGTATAATTTCTAATAAATAAGTGTAGTAACTTGTTTACCAAGTCAAGAATAGAATGATTAAACTGAAAATAAAAGAGGACTAAAAGAAAACACAAAAATCTGATTGATACCTCTCTTGTTGCCTATAAAAAGGCTTCAAGGTGCCTTGGGGGAGGGGTCTTCTTCTTTTGAATCTAAAAATTTTCCCTCCCAAAAATCGAGCTTCAAATTTTTCAGATTCAATCTCAAAGTTCCAATCCGAAAAAAAAAAAACAGAAAACAGAAGAAAACTCTCTAAAAAATATTGTTTGTTTGATTCTCATTGGTTCACTGTGAATTCGAGATTCAATTCAGCTTTTAAGTTCTGTGTTTGCTGTAGATTTGTGTTGAGATTTCTGCTGAGAATTCATCAAAATTTTTGGATTTATTTTGGACTGTATTGTTCGTTGCTGGATAACACTGCTGTTCAATTACTGTATTTGCTGATTTTTTCCTCTCATTTTCTATTTTTGTTTCCAGGTATTCATCTCAACCTTAAAATGATGTGAAATGTCAAGTGAAATGTAGATGAATTGGGAGATAAATCGAAGTGCAATAGTTCTTATTTTTTACTTAGTTTATTTTGCAATTTGTATGATTAAGCAGTGTTAAGTAGGTGATAGCTATATTGAGATCTGAATAATATAACTTGTCATAATTTGTATAACTCGGACTGTCAGGTTGCTAGATTCGTGTTAGATATTAGTGTTCATTAGCTATGGTAATTCTGTTAGTTATTAATTGGATTCATAACATTGATAACATGTATATATAGATAAAGAAATTGGTTATCAATCCGTATTTGTAGTTAGTTGTTTGTTAATTGAATAGTCATGAATATTATAGCAAATGCTAGCAGTAATGTGAACTGATTACAATAGTATATTACTAGACGTGAAATTCATCTGTTAATTCGCTACTAGACATGAAATTCACATGTAGTTTGTTATTAGATGTGAAATTCAAATTCAGAAACTAGTCTTAAAACTGAAATATTTGTTCGTTCGTTTTAATTCAATGTAGGCGTTGATTTGGATAATTTAATGATCATTATAATATGGCTGTTGCATTTGTTTGTGTGTTAAAGCCAAGTTCAAAGATTGTTTAAAAAATGTGTTCATTTATATTAGACCAAGTCATGGGCTTAGTTGTTGCTGAATAATACAATTAGACCATTGGATAAGTTGGTCACACCTTGTTAAACTTTGGGCTGAGCTAAGGGTCTAAAAACATTCTGAAATTTAAATAAGAATAAGAAATATCCCAAACATATTATGAGTAATAAGTAATTAGGAATATAGGAAATTAATTTGTGAATATAAAATCGGATTCTTAATTAGGTGGCGTACTCAAACTAAAAGGTATTCCTTTTGTTTGAGTTCGAACTTGAATTGGGAATTCGAATTTATACTCATGAATTAATTGACCTTTAGAGACGAAAAATAGAAAAACATAGTTGCTCTATGCTTGACCTTTAATAAAATAAAAATGGGACGAGCCTCGCCAAATCAAATATATAATTGTGGGGCCCTTATTAATTACTCACTAAAATAATTTAGTATTCGGGATAGGCCGTTTAGCGAATTTCATGGCCTTCCCAAAAGATATAACACGTTAGCCGCTTTAGGCGCGATTTTTAATAATATTACTTTCTTAATATGGGTGTGCATTTCATACAACCCAAATCCAAATCCAAAAAAACGTCGATTGAGAATATATCGAGGATCCGGCTGCATTTCATGTGACGTGATCCGAAAACATGTCCTTAAATGATGTTCACTTTATAAAAATACAATAATTTGATAAAAAGCGGCAATTAATTTTAAAATTGCATAAATAGGATAATATGTATAAAAATCAAATATTTTAGCCAAATACGACAGTTGAACGACCGTGCTAGAACTACGGAATTCGGGAGTGCCTAACACCTTCTCCCGGGTTAACAAAATTCCTTACCCGGATTTCTGGTTCGCGACTGTTAAACAGAGTCAAACCCTTCCTCGATTCGGGATTCAAACTGGTGACTTGGGACACCATAAATCTCTCAAGTGGCGACTCTGAACCTTTAATAAAACGAATCCCATTTTGATTGTCCTTAAATTGGAAAAACTCCTTTTTATTACTATATCTCTTGCCGGGGTGTAGTAAAAGCCGATAAAAGCTATTATCTTCGGAAAAAAGGAGGTGTGACACCGACTACATAGGCATGGTTTCGTTCGATCGTTTGGCCTAATACATCATTTTACTATTGGGACCCCGAGGGGATGCCCTTCAGTATTCGGGGTTGATTGCAAAGGAAGTGTTGAATACTTGTTGAGTCTTCCTGAGGTAGCGCGTGGATGTTTCTTATTAAAAACCTTGCCAGCAAAACCCTTCCAGGGATAAAATCCAGTTGAAGGAAAAGAGTGCAACTCTTTCTCGAGGGTACTCATGGAATTTTCAATCGGATGCCCTAGCAATAATACTGTTTTAGCATTGATATGTTCCAGTTACTCGGAAGTTGTTCGCCCTCCATGGTGCCGAGCTTATAAGACCCTTTGCCGACTACTCCGAGGATGCAGTACGGTCCTTCCCAATTTTTGCCTAGCTTTCCTTCATTAGGGTTGCAGGTATTGAGAGTGACTTTCCTTAGGACTAAGTCTCCGACCTTAAAATACCAGAGGTTTTTTCTCCTGTTATAATACCTTTCAATTCTTTGCTTCTGGGCGGCCATTCGGACCAGTGAGGCTTCTCGTTTTTTATCTAGTAGTTCGAGGGCCGTTGTCATGGCCTCATTGTTCGAGCTCTTGATAGTGTGTTGGAATATGGCACTCGGCTCCCCGACTTCCACTGGTATCAAAGCCTCGGCGCTGTATACTAGAGAGAAAGGCATCTCCCCTGTGCTTGACTTGGAAGTTGTTCGGTATGCCCTAAGTACTTCGGGCAATGTTTCTCTCCACTTTCCCTTGGTGCTCTCCAGCTTCTTTTTTAAGTTCTGAATGATGGTTTTATTCGTGGACCCGGCCTGGCCATTTGCACACGGGTGGTAAGGCGTTGACAGGATTCTTTTGATTTTGTGGTCTTCAAGGAACTGTGTTACCTTGCTCCCGATGAACTGCCTCCCATTATCGCATGTTATTTCGGAGGGGATTCCGAATCGGCACATAATGTGATCCATATGAATTTAATGACTTCCTTCTCTCTTATTTTCTCGAAGGCCTGCACTTCCACCCATTTTAAGAAATAATCATTCATAAATAAAATGAATTTAGCTTTATCTGGTGCCGTTGGTAGGGATCCGACGATGTCCATCCCCATTTCCTGAACGGACATGGCGATAAGACCAAATGTAGTTGCTCGTCAGGCTGGTGAATCATGGGGGAGAATCTCTGTATTTGTCACACTTTCGGACAAATTCTTTGGTGTCTTTTTCCATGTTGTCCCAATAGTAGCCTGTCCTAATCACCTTCCGGACTAATGAGTCAGCGCCGGAATGGTTTTCGCAAGT
Organism: Nicotiana glauca; assembly: GCA_026770625.1. Taxonomy (NCBI): domain Eukaryota; kingdom Viridiplantae; phylum Streptophyta; class Magnoliopsida; order Solanales; family Solanaceae; genus Nicotiana; species Nicotiana glauca. The sequence goes on from MU765034.1 coordinate 3,741, forward strand.
ACCATCGTGAATTTCTCGGAGTACATAGTCTGTGTCACCTAGCCCTAGACATACTGCTAGGGAGCCATCAAAAGTCCTTCTATATAGGGTCTCATATTCGTCGAGCGAGAACCGGGCTGCTTTGGTTCGCATGGCCCTCGATTCTGTTGGATCAGCGAGAAACTTCCCGTCTCTTAAATAATCAATATATTTATTTCTCCAATCCCATGTTAGGCTGGTGGAATTAACCTCAGCATGACCTTCCTCGACCAGTGATTTAGATAACTGAACAACAGCCCCGAGGAGTAGGTCCTCTTCTTCAACATATTATCCCAGGTTTGCGAGGGCATCGACCTCGCTGTTCTGCTCTCGGGGTACATGGACTAAGGTCCGCTCTTTGAAGCGACGTAGTGCGACTTGGATTTTGTCCAAATATCTCTGTATCTTGCCTTCTCGAGCTTCGTAGCTCCTATTCACCTGGATCACTACCAGGAGTGAATCGCATTCGCCTCGATGGTCTCGGCTCCAAGATTTTGGCCAGTTCTAAAACTGCAATCATAGCCTCATACTCGGCTTCGTTGTTAGTCAATTTTGCAGTTTTTATAGATTGTCTGATTACGCCGCCAACAGGTGGCTTCAGGACTATACCGAGCCCCGGTCCTCTTATATTTGTGGTTCCATCTATAAACAGGGTTCATACCCCGGAAGACGTGCATGATTTAATTGAAAGCTCCTTCTCTACCTCGGGTACGAGGGAGGGTGAGAAATTGGTCACAAAGTCTGCCCGAATTTGGGGCTTATTGGTCGTTCGAGGTTGATACTCAAATTTGTAGTATGCTCTGGAGGGGGTATGTCGATAGAATGCAGATACAGTGGCATTGAAAATAGGGCTTCAATTTTTGCGAGGCGCTTATTAGGGAGAGTGCCAATTTTTCTAGATGGGGATACCTAGTTTCGGCATCCCCTAGGGTCCAGCTTACATAATAAACAGGAAATTGCATACCTTGCTCCTCTCGGACCAGTACGCCGCTTACCGCTATTTCAGACACGGCTAGGTATAGATATAGTGTTTCATCCTCCTTTGGCATATGGAGCAAAGGTGGGCTGGACAGATATCGTTTTAGCTCCACTAAGGCATGTTGGCATTCTGGAGTCCATTCGAAGTTGTTCTGTATTTTAAGTAAAGAGAAGAAATGATGGCTCATGTCTGATGACCTTGATATGAACCTGCCCAGAGCCGCTATTCGCCCTGTTAGCCATATAATGGCCTTTACATTGTTCACCATCGTGATTTCTTCGATGGCCTTAATTTTGTCAGGGTTAATCTCGATCCCCCTATTTGATACCATGAAGCCTAGGAATTTTCCCGAACCCACTCCGAAGGCACACTTCTCAGAGTTGAGCTTAATGTTGTAACTTCTGAGGTTGTTGAAAGTTTCCTGCAAATGAGTTAGATGGTCTTCTGTGCGCAGGGACTTGACTAGCATATCATCAATATATACTTCCATTGATTTACCTACTTGATGCTCGAACATCTTATTAACTAGGCGTTGGCACGTAGCCCCTGCATTTTTAGCCCGAAGGGCATTACATTGTAGTAGTAGTTACCATACTTTGTGATGAACGAGGTCTTCTCCGTGTCCTCGGGGTTCATCTGGATTTGATTATACCCCGCGTAGGCATCGAGAAAGGTGAGGGTCTCGTGGCCGGAAGTAGCATCGATCAGACGATCGATGTTAGGCAATGGGAAGGAATCTTTAGGACACGCCTTATTCAAGTCTTTATAATCTACACACATTCTTAGCTTATTTCCCTTTTTAGGTACCACTACTATATTGGCCAGCCATTCGGGGTACTTTACCTCTCTATTTTAAGGAGTTTCATTACCTCTTCTTTGATGAAGGCGTGTTTTACCTCGAACTATGATCTTCTCTTCTGCTTTACTCGTTTAAACCTGGGATCGACGCTCAGTCTGTGGGAAGTTATTTCTGGAGGAATTCTTGTAATATCTAAGTGGGACGAAGCGAAACAATCGATATTGGTAATAAGAAATTGAATGAAACTTTTCCTGAGTTCGGGGGTTAGTCCCGTTCCCAGTTATATCTTACGGTTCGGGAGGTGTTTGATCAAAATGGTCTGCTCCAGCTCTTCGACTGTTTACTTAGTTGCGTCCGATTCTTCTGGGGCAACGAAGGTTTAAGGAGCAAAGAAATCCTCTTCATCATCCTCGGGAGTATGTATGTTCCCAGGATCATCCAAGATCGGTTACGTGGGCGTCAAACATTTCTTTTGCCGCCCGCTGGTCTCCATATATGGTCGTTATGCCATCCTTTATGGGAAATTTTATCACCTAGTGTAGGGTTGACGGTACTGCCCTCATGTCTCCAAGGCCTGCCAAGCAATGCATTGTACCTCATGTCGCTATCGATGACTTGGAACTCTGTGTTCTGAACCGCACGGGGCGTGTCGATTGGGAGGGTGATCTCTCCTTTTGTTACTTCGCCATTCATGTTGAGGCCATGGAGGACTCGAGAGATGGGTGTGACTTGATCGAGCCGCCCCAGTTGTCCTACTACCTCTGATCTGATTATGTTGGCTGAGCTGCCTGGATCCACAAGCACACATTTTATCCTAGTACTGCTTAAAAGAAACAAGATCACCAGCGCGTCATTGTGTGGTTCTGTCATGGTCTCGAGATCCTCCTCGCGGAACACAAGGTTGTCTTTGGCCATGCAGTTTCGGGTCAGCCCTTCTTCTGCGGTGGACGTTCTTGTCTGTTTGAACATGGGTCCTTGGGGGATATCGGTCCCTCCAATAATCATATGGACCTCGTGTCGAAGAATATCTTCTTCCGCCCAGGTTGAGTTTTGCGGTGGTGCACCGGCATCTGGAACAGCCATATCCTTCTCTTTGTGGTTTTCAAGGTTGTCATTTTCCATCCTATTTTCTGAGCTAGACATTTTGACCTAAAATCGAAGATCTTGAACAAGAAAAAGTTCGAAAGATAACTTGCGTTGTGTAATTAAACCAGCAAGAAAATAATCACTATTATTCTTAGCCCTATGGTGGGTGCCAAACTGTTTACCGCAAAAATGGTAATAACAATTAAATTTATTGATGGGACTCTAAAAATACGTGATCTATTTATATGCTAGTTGTTTAAGCAGATGATGATGTATGTATGAAGTTTAAAGACGAAATGCAAGCTAAAATAGAGTTGTCGTCAAACCGATGAGCTAGCCAATCGGGGCCTCGGATTGACCGGTATGGGGCCTCGAGGTCAATTCCTGGGCTCGGGCTATTAAGGGTAATCGGTGAAGGGCTAACAGTCAGTGGCGGAGGCAGGATATTTGCGAAGGGGGTTCAAAAATTTTAAAAGTCAAATACACAATGAAGCTAGCCAACCAAAACCAAAAAAAAAAAATAGATGCTAACAGATTTTATTAATAGAAAGAGAAGTTCTCAACACAAAGATAGTATTAAGAACTTAAGATAAACATATCATAGTAACAAGACTTTCAAAAAAGAAAATACAAAAAACAAGTCTTGTATTAGTTACAAGGACCTAATGACTAATGAGATCAACAAAAAACAACTAAGTACATTATTACAATTGCACTCGACGAGATTTCATATCTTGAAATGTTTTAATAATAGCATTATTAGAAATACTATAAAACACAGTTTTTTCTACATAAGGCACCAAACAACCGCTAAAGAACTCATCATTCATTCGACTTCGTAAGTCATTCTTGATAAATTTCATCGCCGAAAAAGCTCTTTCAATGAATGCAGTAGCAACGGGCAGAAGCAAAGCAAGTTTCACTAAGAGAAATATAAGAGGATAATCTGAATGCTTCTTTGTCTGAACTAATCTTTTTGAAAGATCACAAAGCCCATATAGATCGGAGAATCTTTCATCAACATCACGAACATCAATAATATAACTTGCAAGCTGATTCTCAAGAGTACCCATACTAAATTCATCAAAGTCATCAGGATATAACTCAGCCATTCTCATTATTTTCCTGATGTCAAAACTTGAAAATGAGTTAATTGGATTCAAACAAGCAATTTCATGAAGCAAATGAGTTGTCACTTCGTCAAAACGTTCATTAAGTTCTTGAATTTGCCAATCAATAATTTTGCAAAATACATCAACCCGATAATGATGTAAGACTGTACAATCATCAAGTTTACGGCGTGATCTTAAAGAACTAACATATAGCTCATCAAACTGAGGTATCAAAATATCATATTTGATACAAAATGCAGATATCTCCACAATAGGAGAATCCCATTCCTCTTTCCTTAACTTTTGCAACCTTTTCTTTGCTACTTCAACAAGTAGCATGGCGTTTGCAATGTCTTGCTCTTTTTTTGTAAGAATTTATTGAGCTCATTTGTGATTGCTAAAATATCTCTCATCAAATGTAACATGAATGCAATCTTAAATGTTTGACAAGCCCTCAGATATCACATTGCCTTGGCTCTTTCATTTGTAGAATGTGCATTAAGAACAAGCGATTCAAGAACATTGAGAATAGAGCCAAACATCAGAATAAAATTATTAAAAGATTTAAAGTGAGATCCCCAACGAGTATCACATGCTCTTAAAAGACCAAATTCTTGATTCAAGCCCCTACTGGTTGTAAGCTAACCCATATCTAATGCCTCTTGAATTCTTTCTTTTTGAGATTCTCAAAATTCATCCATACGCTTAAACGAAGATCCTAATATATTTAAAATATTGGAAACCAATACTACAAGTTCCCCCACTTGAAGACATTTCTTAGAAACCACAACAAGGGTAAGATGGAGTTGATGAGCAAAACAATGAATGGAATGAGCCGATCTACTTTCTCTCTTAATCAACATTTTAAGACCATTAATATCACCTTCCATATTGCTTGCCCCATATGAATATGATAGACTTAAGGAGTGTTGATCAAGCAAATTAACAATTGCACTCTTCAAAGATGAAGCACAAGTATTTTGAGCATGAACTACATCAATAAGTCGCTCCATCACAAATTCTATTCTATCAACATACAGTAAGACAATCGCCATTTGCTCTTTGCGGGACGTATCAAAAGATTCATCAACTAGCAAGGCAAAGTAATCACCATTCAGTTCCTCAATTATAGCTTTAGTTGTTTCTATCTTACTTGCAGTTACAATGTCTTTTTGAATTATTGGAGAAGTCATTTGATCATTTTGAGGAGCATGTTCTAGTACATAATCACGAATCTTGTCACATAATTTTGCATACCTTGAGAGAGTTTGAAGAAAATTACCCCTACTAAGTGAAGACTTAGATTCATAATGACCTCGAAATGCTAATCCTTGAGTTATAAGAAACCTTACTACATTAACTGAAGCAGTTAAGCGAATCCAATACTCATGCTTAAGTTGATTAGATTGCCTCTCAAATGAAGATTGCATAGACCGTTGTTGCCGCAAATCTTGGCATTTCTTTTTTGATTCATTGTGAATGTTACTCGATCCATATTTATCAAAACTTTTCTTTTTATGCCAACTCTTAAACCCTATACTTGAAAATACATTACCTCCATCTTGATGAATATTATTATCTTTAAATAGATAACAATACAAATAATAGGCTGCATCTTTACTTACACTGTACTCCAACCAATCATGATATTCATCATCAAACCATTTAGGATTAAATCGACGGATTGATCAAGAAAAATTTATTTTAGGAAAGTTATGAAGCCGAGGTTGACAAGGACATTGTCGAAGGTATTCTGTTCTAATAACATCACTATGATTTGGATGGAAGTCCAAGATTTGAGTTCTTCCCCCGGGTCAAACTTTAAAGAATCCAAATCAAATTCATTAGAAGATGGTACTTCTAAATGGTTGATATTCTCCAACTGGATAGGTTGAGTATGAGAAGCCAAATTTGGTTTTGGTACTTTGGTAAAATACCTCTTCACTGAAGTTTGAGACTGAATTACAAAGTAGGAATGTAGTTAGAAAAAAATTACCTAACCATTTTATCAAACATCAAGTGTGATGTGTGCATTACTGTAAAAAAAAAATTACAGAAGAAAAGTGTTATAAATCATAAGTAATAACTTATAACTTATCTGCTGGTTGCCATATGGATTTATAAGCTATTTAATTTTAGTTTCCTGTTTCAATCCAATACTGAATCTAGAAAGATAGAAAGGTCATTTACATTTTATGTTCACCATACACTAAAACCAAAAAAAAAATTCAACATACACTCTTTCTTTAACCTCTTTATCTTGTTTGAATATGTCAAAAAGACAGAGAAGTAGGTGACAGAACAAGATTCATTAACATTAATTTAAGAATCAACAATAAAACATTAATAAAATTCTGAAAAAAATTAGAAAGAACAAGGAATTTACCTAGGATGCCAATGCCATGATAGATGAAACGCCGACGATAGGGCGGCGACTGGTGAGGCAGAAAGAATGAAGAAACAGAGAGCGGGTGGCACCAACAGACAGAGAGAGAGAGAGAGACAGAGAGAGACAGAGAGAGACAGAGAGAGAGAGAGATTTAGGGATCTTTTAACCCAAAATCCTAAATTAAAAAAAGAGAAGCAGTCAGCTAGTCACGTTTTTTGGGGGATATGGAGTTAAAAGAGACGACATCGTTTTTTTTTGGGATATGGACTTAAAGGAGACGACATCATTTAGAATTTAAAAAAAGGGTCTGAAATGAAAAGAATTAGATTGTGACTGACGGAAATTAAACATGCGACCTGCTACAAAATTTGAACCCCCTTAACCACTAAGCCAACCTTTTGCCTTGTGTCAAGGGGGTTCAACATATTATATCTATACGAAAAAATTAAAAATTACCCTATATAAACAGTGTAATTTTTTGACGAAGGTGGTTCGGATGAACACCTTTGTGCCCCCTAGATCCGCCCCTGCTAATAGTTATAAAATAATCAACGAAGACTCTTTATAACCAATGATAAGCAATAAATGAAGAATTGGAACCACGCCACTACAAAGTGTCAAGGACCCCCTTTATATAGGAGGGGAATCTTATCACAATATAAAATATATTAATGACAAAGAAGTAGGAATGGGGCAGTTGGTTAATGTGATGATGTAGGTTCGGACCAACCGCTTCAGAATAGCCTGACAGATTTATCGGACCTGGCTGCATTCCTTGGGAACTCTCCTCTTTCCTAATATAGCCATTGGTAAGCACTGCCCTGAGGTCGAAACCCGACAACCCTCTAAGGTGAGTCTCGACCTCGGTCTCGAACCTCGAGAAACACGTTTGTGGGGCACCCTAATGACGGGGAAATCGGACCCCCCGATTTTGCCGTACACAACGTGTTATGTCAAAAATATTTTCTTACCATGGTCTCGTTGGGCTCCTGAATATAAGCATCCGTGGTGTCCTGCTCAGCATCGCATGAAGTGGTCTCTGTGACGAGCTGGGGTGAAGCGTTAATAAGAAAATTATAAAGTTATTTATGGCGAATCAATGAGATTGATACAAATTAAAATTTAATAGTAATACAAACATACCTGCGCCTGTGATAGATCCATAGAACCCGTCGACGATGAGCCAAAACTCAATCGGTGCCCACCATCCATATCTCGGGTCGGTCGATCCTCAGTTGTAGTCTATGGGCCTGAAAAGAACTCCTCCCAATCTCTGGTAAAACTCGTGCCTGTGATCAACAATGGATCTGACGGGTTCACCTGCGATGCTAGTCAAGTCAGCTCCAGTTGAAGGCTGTACGACATCATGCTGCTAGGATGCTCGTCTGGCTTAGGGAGGTAACCTGGCAGATCAGCTCCAACTTCTTCATCAGGTGCCTCAACAGTGCCTCAATGCTCGTCCCCTCGCGCGTGGGACATGACTACCCCGATGGTAGTGCTCTGGCGCCACATAACCAGGGTCGTGATCTAAGCGCTTGTTTTCTCTAGCTCGATGCAGTATCCGGGCAGCCAGCTCTGTAACCTGCCAGCCATACTCCTGCAAAGCGATCGCAGGATTGCCGGCATGCTGCTGTATCTACAGTCCCAACTGGTGGACTAAATGTAGACCAATAGCCTGCACAACATGTAAAATATAAATTACAGAATGCTATATCACAGTTATAAGTAAGAATACAAAATAACATACCAGTGCCTCATGCCTCCCGGCATATGGAACATACCCACTACCAGCTCAATAGTTGGTGTTCCTGACGATAAGTTGGGTAACGGGTGGTACTAGGGCATATATTCATGCTCGGTATCCTGCCGACTCGGTGAAGGGTGGAGGCAGAATCAAGTCATCTCACCGGTCCCATGTAAATATCTAATCCTGTAGCCATGCCAAAAATACATCGTCCACCCTGGTTCGATGATCCCGCTGGTAATGTATGGTCTCCCAGGTGGACGGTGCCGGTACGAGCTGCATCCTGCCAAACTGGCGAAGTACCCACTCGGTGATACCCACTCAGTGATAACAATATGATTCTCCACAATATCAAGGCAGAACAACGGGATAAAAGTGCCCCACATAAGTCAGCCGACCTAGCAATAATCGGGCAAGCCAGCTATCACCACGTCGCTGTATGGCATCCATATGAACAATTAAGGAAGAACAGAAAACGTCAGTATACGCAACTTGTGTTCGAAGCAATGACAACTAAACTCAAATATACATTTATCTGTGCGCTGTCAAACCTCCTTTTTCCGCTACTACAGCCCGCGAGGGATATAATAAAAGGAGTTTTTCCACTTAAAGGACAATTAAAACGGGATTTGTTTTGTTAAAAGATTCAGAGTCGCCACTTGGGAGATTTATGGTGTCCCAAGTCACCGGTTTGAATCCCGAATCGAGGAAAAGGTTTGACTCTGTTAACAGTCTGCGAACCAGAAATCCGAGTAAGGAATTCTGTTAACCCGGGAGAAGGTGTTAGGCATTCTAGGATTCCGTGGTTCTAGCACGGTCGCTCAACTGTTGTATTTGATTTTATCTGATTCAAAATATTTTCTAACTTATGTGCCTTTTATTAGTAGTACGCTTTTATTATATATTCATTTTTAATAATAATTTCAACGTCGTGAAAATGCATCTCGAACCACGTCGCACCAGTGCACCCGTGACTTTTGACACATTTCGACTTCGTTGAGATTTGGATTTGGGTCACATAAATGTGAACCCATATTTAGGAAAGTAATATTATTAACATATGCGCCTAAAGCAACTACACGTTTATTATATTTGGGGAAGACCATGAAATTCGCTAAATGACCCTCCCGAATTCTAAGTAATTTTAACAACCAACTATTGAGGGCCCCGCCTTTTATATTTTATTGGGCGAGGTTCATCTCATTTTATTTTTAAAGTCAATCCTAAAGTGAACTATACTTTCTATTTTTTTTATTTTTCTAAAAATAAAAGTAAAAGTCCTATTTAATTAATACTGATTAAGAATTACTCTCTTTGAATCCATAACTCATCGGCAGATTGGGCTTGGAGACAGCCCACATTTCATACAAAGAAAAAAAAGGCGTCTGGGCTTGAATAGCCTGAAGCCCAAACCCTTCAAGGATAAGGCTACAGGGCTTTGGCCCATTAAACTCACAGCTACTAAGTTTAAGCTATATCATATCAAACATGCTTCCCAACTCAACTGCTGAATATTGACTTCTTCAAAAGAAAAATGAAACAAGTAGAAGATATGAAATCAAAATTGTTCCCTAATTCTAATTTTTACTTGAACTGACAACTTCAATTCACAATTAATTTAATCAATGCCACATTATTTTAGTTATCAATCAAGACAAAATGATTGTCCACCAAATTGAGCTACCCAAATTTGTCAAATATATTCATTGCTTTAAATGCTTATACCCTGATCACAAACCCAGCAATATTGACATCAACGGTTTTTGAATTTAAAATGCTTAAACCTAAACTGATATTTTCCTTCTTAACAAATTAACTAACAGTTAACACACAAACATTCACAAACTAATATATGATATAAATGCCAAATATAGCCCATACAGTACATTACAAATCCAAACTAACCTAGATCACCCTTAAGATTAGCCCTAATCACAGTCAAATGTCTACATAATATAAAGTAAATTGCTAATATCCATACATCTATTTCAATAGCATCTATTGAATTAAAATCGATCTCAATGAGCTTAGATCTGGTGAAAACTTCTTATTTCAACTTCAATCTCAAAATTACAGCAGGATAATTGAGGAAGTGTACTTGGCAGTAAAACAATGAAGAAGAAGATAAAATCAACAGCAGATAGCAAACAACTAATGTCCAGTAATCAAAACAGCCACAAAACACAGCTTATCTCAGCCCAGAAATAGCTCAATGACACCAGAGAATGAGCACAGAAGATCATATAACAAGTCCAGCAGTCAAAAACTTCATTAAAAAATTCGAATAAACCTCAGGCCTCTTCAGATGAATTAAATCTCGATTATATAACATAAACAGGTTGATCCAAACTATTTCTAATCCTAGATGAGCTAATTAGTTGAATTAAGATCTGAAACTTTATAGGATGATTAATGCGACAGTGTTTCTTTTTTTTTTTTCCGATTTTTTAGAGATTCTCTATTGTTATTTGGTTTTTGGAGTCTAAATTTCAAATATTAAATCTGAAAATCAGACAATGGCTTTTGGGAGGGAATTTTTGAGGCTCCAAACTTGTGAAACAAGGCAGAATGACTGCCTATTTATAGACACAATTGGGAGAGAATTTTAAATTTTCATTTTTACCTTTAGTCCCTATGTTGTTTCTGCTTTTCACCTTTTATTTCTGACTTGTTGCACAAGTAAGTGCAATTATTTATCTAAAATATACACTAAAGCCCACTCTAGAAGGTTCTATCCCTTTACAATCCCTATTTTACCCCTGCTTCATTTTAATATTTACCTTTTCTAATGATCTTGCCATTTTCCTATGCCCAAATTACCCCTGAGGTTCCCTGAAATTACTAAAGTAAACTTACTGCAACTCAAACCCTTTTATCCCTGAATTTATTAACCCAAACTAACTATTTTAACTCCACGATTAATCAACTACTAATCAGAAATCTAACCAGCTATAACCAAACATACTATTAAACTATCAGTTAATCCAACAACCGATGAAATTAACAAGAAATTATTTACTGAATTTTCAATTAGCCACTAATCATACTGTCAATGAACAGATATAAATAAAAAATCTAACTAATTGCTTACTAATTCTAAATTGATATCTAACAATTCAACTAACAATTAAACGCAATGACAGCATAGTAATTATCCTAAGAACATGTATCGTTAATTATTTTCAATTTAACAAAATTCAGCAAGTAAAGTCAGAAACAAAGACCAAATCAAAAAACAATAAAGCATAAAAAAGAAAGAAAAATAAGAGTAGAACTCACTGATGTAACGAAAAACTCCGGCCAGCTATTTTTGAGAGAATCTTTCGAAATTCTTGACCTGTAACATCCCTAACCATGTGTTTTCATAAGAAAACACGTGGTTAAGGATATTATGGTCAAAATTATAAAGATTTGAGTTTGAGTTCTTGGCCGAAAAATTTTGAAATTAATATCTGAGCCATTCCGGCCACATTCGAGCCAAGTGACTATGGAATTCGTGTAGGGGAGGCCAAGGCGGGTTTATGGTGTTATTTGGGGGTCGTTTGGCGTGACCAATGTCGTAGCCGGAAAATCTTTAAAGAAAGATTCGAGCCGGTGGGGGCTGATTTGAGGAAAAATAATTGCATGTTTAGAAAGAGGAGACTGAGGAGGGTTACTGGTGTATTTTTGGGGTGATTTGGAAGTGGTGGCGTCATCGCCGTCGGTAGGGTTCCGGCGGAATAAATGCCTTTGTTCGAAGAACCAGGCTAGGATTCGAAAGAAATGAGTAGTGGATTTGGATAGAGGGAGGCGAGTAGAATCTAGGGTGTTAATTTGAGGGGTTTTGGGGATGAGCCGCCGCCGTGGGCGATTTCCGGCGGCGGCAGGTGGTGGCGTTACACAGGTTGTAAGAGGGGTACGTTTGGGACGAAGATTGGAGGGTGGGGGTGTGTCCGACAATTAAATACTAAATGATGTGGGCTTCTTGACCGTTCGATCTAACAACCTCGACGGCTGAGATCTTGTGCACTGAGAAACGGCGTCGTTTTAGTGGCTTAAAGAACGGACCGGGTTGAGGGACTAATTGGGGTTAGTTCAAGTCCGATTGGGCTCCAAACCAAAAATAATAGCCCAATTCCTTGTCTTCAATTCATTTTATTCCTTTTGTTTATTTATCTTTGTTTTCATTTTATATTTTGTATTTTTATATTTTCTGATTTTGGTAAAAATTAAACAAAACCTAATTGAACTATTTAACTTCCTAAAATTGTTTAAAGGTCAAAAATTATCAATTAAAAATGCCTAAGAACTATTTTTGTAATTTTCTTTAAATTTGTTCTAAAATGAATTAATACCTACTTAATACTAAAATATGAAATTAAATTTCTAATGCAAATGCATATTTTTTGAATTCTTAAATATGTATTATTATGCAACCAATTAACACAAAGAATGCAACAAAATTCATAAAAAAATGTAAAATTATTTTTATTTAAAACTTTTGGAATAATTTGCTTAGGGCAAAAATCACGTGCTCACATGCGCCATCCAGCAAATCCAATATTTCCCTTCACAAGGCGAGATTATGACGAGCCTCGTTCTCGCGCGTATGTCCCCGTTAGAGTACCTACCTTCTAGCTAGAGGGAGCAACTCCGGTGGTACAACGAAACTTGACGTCATAAATCGCTCATAGGCCCAAACCTAATATAAAAACTAGGGGTGTGCATTCGATTTATCGATTAGATTTTGACTCTTATCGATAATTACTTATCGATTATCGATTTGTACATATGCTTATCGTTATCATTTCAATAAGGTTTCGATTTTTTCGATTTCGATTTATTAATTTTTGGGGCTTATCGATTCGGTTATCGATTACACCAATAAGAAAATTTGCGGGATTCCACGGAAAGTATATCGCTATGAACACGCCTAACTAATATGGACAAAAAGAAGCTAAAATAAGACGAACACTGTTTATAACATAAAAACTGTGTCAACAGACACATGCAACGAAACTAAAGTAAGGGATCAAATATATGCCACCAATACTCCTACGGTATTTAAAAAAAATAAAAATGCATCATCACTGCTAATTCTATTTTCCATTAATTTGAACTTCATTCCCTTGAGCTTTAAATATGATCATTCCTTAAATGTGGTAGATGAAATAATTAGGGGTGTGCATTCGATTTATCGATTCGATTTTGACCCTTATCGATAATTACTTATCGATTATCGATTTGTACATATGCTTATCGTTATCGTTTCAATAAGGTTTCGATTTTTTCGATTTCGTTTATCGATGAACCGATAACAAATAATCGATTCGATTTATCGATAAACCGATTCGAATGCATGCCCCTAATAAAAACTTAACGTCAAATTTAAGATATATTTTTACTAGTTATGTTAAAATAAATTAGAGTATTCGAATATGTTGTCACCTGTAGTAGCGGAAAGAATCCAGCAACCTCACACTGGGTGCCCATGCTTTCCCGGCACATGCATCTGTACAAGTAGGCGAGAATAACAAGGCCCCAACTATACTGGGGTAAATCATCTAGCCGCTCAAGATGATGAAGAAATCTCAAGATAACCAGGTTCCACGAAGTGTTCGGGAACAAGACTCCTCAAAACAACAGCAGTAGTAGCAACCTCGTATACCGGTCAACATGATAATTCGGTGTATCGTCATCGATTTGAGGATGTAATGCCTCCAACCACAGTCGAATAGTTATCAACGGAAAATGACTGGCCCCATGCAGTACAGTCTCATCCTCTGGTCGGAAAGCAGTGAGCCGCTGCAGCGTATCCAAGTATTGCACACGTGTCATCTCTCTCATGACAGGCGGCAATGAAACGGCCAGTCCATCAACGGCCAGCCCATACAAAACCTCCATGTCCTGCAGTGTGATGGTGGCCTCGCCAATGGGCAGGTGGAAAGTGTGCGTCTCCGGCCTCCACCGCTCTATCAGGGCCGTGATCAAAGATCAATCGAGCTGCAGCCGCCCGATCTCAATCATCTTGTAGAAACTAGTGTCCCTATGCGTGTGACTACACAGGCATGGAGAACTCTGTCATGCAAAAAGTCCCACATGTCGTCCACTCTCTTGGCGCGGAGAGTCTGGGTCAGTAACTCACACTCCCATATGTGGGCTGACCTATGGTCGCTCTGTAACGAGAGTAGCTCATTGCTAAAAGGTCCTGGATGAATAGGTTGCGCCTCCATGTCGTCTACTGTAAATTAATTACATGTTAGTTTTATAATTTTATATGTTTGTTTTTGGATTAAATAATTAAAATTTCATAATTAAATATTAAAATATGGGTTCCAGGCTCCATATTTGGAGCCCACTAGCACCAATTCTTCGATGTGTTAGTTTTATTATAATTTTATATGTTTGTTAGTGAGTTAAATAATTAATTTTTATAATCAAATATTGACATATGGGTTACATGCTCGATATTTGCAGCCCAGTAGCACTAATTCTTTGATGTGTTAGTTTTATTATAATTTTATATGTTAGTTTGTAAATTAAGTAATTAATTTTTATAGTTAAATTTTCACATAGATGTGTTAGTTTTATTATAAGTTTATATGTTAGTTTGTAAATTAAATAATTAATTTTTATAGTTAAATATTCACATATGGGTTCCAGGCTCGATATTTGCGGCCCCAGTAGCACCAATTCTTTGATATGTTAGTTTTATTATAATTTTATATGTTAGTTTGTAAATTAAATAATTAATTTTTATACTTAAATATTTACATATGGGTTCCAAGATCCATATTTGGAGCCCAGTAGCACCAATTTATCCAGAATTCTTGTATGTGTTAGTTTTATTAAAATTTTATATGTTAGTTTGTAAATTAAATAATTAATTTTATAATTAAATATTCACATATGGGTTTCACGCTCGATTTTTGCGGCCTAGTAGCACCAATTTATCATGAATTCTTTCATTTGTTAGTTTTATTATGTTACGTGTTAGTTTTATAATTTTATATGTTTGTTTGTAAATTAAATAATTAATTTTTATAATTATATAATATTTTATTATTAAATATTCATATATGGTTTCAAGACTCGATATTGCGGCCCAGTAGCACCAAATATATATTGACTATAATTGGACAGAGTTTGTGTTTGATCAATCAGTTATTTTGACGTATTTTGGGGTATAAGAGATGCTTAAACATAGGGAAACTACGCTAAAAGGTACTATATTTTACTACGCTAAAATTAACTACATTATACTACGATAAAATGCACTACATTATATTACGCTAAAAGACATTATATTTTACTACTCTAAAAGGCATTCCGATTTACTAGTCTTTAAGCATAAAACCAATTTAAACCAGATAAAACACAACAAATACATTGTAATCAGAAAAATACATATAAAACACTAATAGTAATTTATTAACAAATAATAACAATTTCACAATTTTTGTATATTTTTTAGGACATTAATATCTTAGTCCGGATAAAAATAAACATACCAATTTAATCGGAAAAAAATAAATACAAAATAACATACAACACATTCAAAACAACTAATATGCATTATTTATACGAGTTTGGACATAAACTAAATTGAAATACCTCAATTTATGTTTTTCGGAAAGTTGAAGATTTGAAAATTTGACTCCGAAACAAGCAATCCACAACCATAGAAGGCTTGGCTAGGATGTGAGACCACCAATATCTATTTTTTACGGGACGGGTGGGGTACACTCGAGCTTTTTTTGTTGTTAATGGAGAGGGGTGGGGGGGACCCTTTTTTTTTAAAACGAAGGGGAAGGGGATTGGGCAGAACGTGGGGGAAAGGGAAGGGATTCTGATATTTATGCATATAAAACGAGGCTCATTATCGCGCTTTATGTAAAAAGTTGTAATGAATCGCGTTTTATATACCAGTCTTTTCAGCTCCCTTTAAATCGCTGTTTATTACCGCGCCCTATATAAAACGCAGTTAATAACCGTATTTTATATAGAAATATAATTTTTTTAACACTTAAAAACATGTTTTGAATCAAAAAGAATCACATTTAGATTCCGAACTCGAAGTGGGCTAAGCCCATATCTTTCTGCTACGTATGACCTAAGGCGTAGAATAAGGGTAAACAAAAGTCTTGGATCATAAGAAAAACAAAAGCACACATAAGAGGGGGTTCAGAAGTAGATGACGGCGTCACTGTAATTGGGAAAATGCTAAGGCTTCTACTTGGGTATCACTTGGTACCATAGAAATTCAAAAATATCCAGATTTACAGCTGGTCGTTCAAAAATAGCCCAAGTTTAAAAGTAACTGAAATTTAGCCACTTTTTATTTAAAGATAAATTTGAGCGAAAACACTTTTCAAAACCCGGAAAATAGTCCAATATATTATGCTGGAGTTCCAGCATAAGTATACTTGAACTCCAGCATATTATACTGAAGTTCCAGGATAAGTATGCTGGAACTCCAGCATAATATGATGGAGTTCCAGCATAAGTACACTAGAACTCCAGCATAATATACTGGAGTTCCAGCAAGTATATTGGTCCAGTATAATATACTGGAATTTAGAGCACCGGTGCTCCAGTCTCCAATATATTATATTGGAGCCAGCAAAGTATACCGGTCCAGCATAATATGCTGGAGTTCATACACAAGTGCACCGAACTCCAGTATATTATGCT
>MU765034.1:23755-51389 GCA_026770625.1 Nicotiana glauca
AGCATACTTATGCTGGAACTCCCGTAAAATTTGCGGGCGTATTTTTTCGGATTTTGAACAGTATTTTTGCTCAGATATAAAGTGGCTAAATTTCGATGACTTTTGAAACTTGGCTATTTTTCATCTGGCTATTTTTGAATTTCTCCCAGGCGAATCTTGGGCTATAAGGATCATCTATGCTTCAGTGATCAACGGAAAAAAAATGAATTAAAAGAATCTTATATGAAACAAATCAAACTGAGTTCCCTGCAAACATAAGAAATCAAAAAGGAATGGGGTGTGTGCTAGGCACTAGCCGCAGCAGTGAACGGAGAAGCCAACAAAGGGGGAAAGAAAAGTTGACGCAATGTTTTAAATCAGATTATCAACTGAGAAATCTCAACTACTTACTAATAATTCCGGGTAATTACTTAAAACTCCAAATTTGAGTTTTCCACTAGAATTCTTTTTAATTTGGCCTTGTGTGTTATAGGATTTCATTGTGTATAATAAGTTACTACTTATTTGGATACTAGAATAACCATGAAAAAAAATATAGAATAGAAAAACTAACAAACTAATCGTTTTGGATCAGAATTATATTCCAAATTGTTTGGGTGTAACCGTAAACATGCTAAATTCACTTGTTGTATTTTTGTAAAACTAATATGAAGAGGTAGACAAGTAAACCTATTGTTTACTATTGCTTGCAAGTTCCTAGTATGCTTAGCAGAAGCTGAAAGATATTGAGAATAGAAACGTGAATTTGCGATAGATATTTATTTAGAGATATGGATTATGGAGTTGATGAGAGGTAACACTAGATATGTGTTAATTTATTGGTTTCACACAGTTTGAGCATTTGTATTGATAAGAAGTCGAGCTTTGATTAGTTTGCATAGAGACATGGAGGCAATTAAATGCCGTTTGGTTGATGTTTTAGATGTTGCAAGGTTGAGGTACATGTCATTAGCGAGGTAAGTGAGACTTTAAGCATTGGTACTTGATTTCTTAAAACCCGTTTTGAAAATATATTTTTCTCTGCCTGGTCCATGTATTGGGACAAGCGTGCGCTTGATAGAATCTGTGGTCTTAGACTAGCCATAAATATAATATTTTTTGAAAAATACAAAAAAAACTATTTTATAAGCTGTTTGATGGCGTGATACGGTTGTGAGACATGATGTTGAGTTTGATAGTTTGATACGGCTATGAGCCCTGGTGTTGAGTTGGATAGTTTGATACGGCTGTGAGCCATGATGTTGGGGCATTGTATATGCCTTTGTACATCACCCGAGCAATGTGCATGCTTCTTGATATATATTTGTGGCAATGTGTATGCTTCAGTGAGCATTGTGTATGCTTCGTTACATATTTGAGGCGTTGTGGTGCCGTTGTGGATTCATAAAGGTATCAGTTAATTTCTTTCACTACAATTATAATAAGTCCTTTGTGTGTATTGTATGTGTACTCTTGTTGGTTAATTCTTATTAACTCTGTTGATACATACATACATACATACATACATACATACATACATACATACATACATATATATATATATATATATATATATAATCATCGTATTTATTATGTCGTTCTTGTTGTGGCGTATTTGTATTTTCTAATACTTATTTTAGAGGTATTCAAAGTGGCGGGTCGAGGATCTTATTGGGTTAAATTTATCTATAACTCCTTACCTGCATCTATATGCAAGTACCGTTGCGGGAACTGATGAGTTCGTTTGAGTGGATCCTATTGCTGAGGTGAGCTAACAGTTGGCCAGACAATTAAGCAATTAACACAGAATTGAAGAAACAACCATTTATTAGAAAAATAATCAAGGTAAAGTTAACTTCGAACAACAGTATTCACGGTTAAAACTTGCGGGTTTTAGCCACTTATGATAAAGTTAAATAATTTTACAAGTATTGAATAGTTAAAAATACTAAGAAAGAATGAAGAAAACATAGAATCCTTGCTCCGGAGTGTTCTGTGTGTCTTTTCCTCTCAAAGTGGCGTATCCCCCTTGAGCAATGGAACTCACAACTACACCCCAACAACTTACTCATCAACTATGGAGGAGAATTCAATATTTTCAATCATACAATCTACCTTTGGCTATGGTTGATATCGGCAATCAAGCATGAGCATATCAAATTCATATTCTTCCCCTTTTAATCAAATCATGCCCAAGTATAAACATTCAATTCAACCAATTCAAATAACCTACTTATAACCAACCTACCTCAGTAGTAGACTCGTTACCACTAAGCACTGTTAACTCGCGCACTCACCCAACAAGAGAAGTTAACAACATTTACTAATCCATCATGAGACCATATGTCCTCACCAACAAACAAGATATTGAATATTGAAATAGTCCACACATTCAAGAATAACTTGGACAATTTAAAGACATCACACAATTGAACAATAATCACTCACTCTCACAAAGAAATTCATGTACATCCAGTGGTCGTACCATAAGCTTGCCCGTAATGTACATCTCTATTAATATATAATATAAACTAGCCAAGTCAAAGATCAATTAGGTCTCTCCAGGTTGTAATGTAGGCTAAGGGAAAGGTATGATACATTTATAAATAGTGACAAACCCTTCTAAGTACTTTAATACACTACACTCACAAATCGAGCATACATTCTTCTTAACCAATTTACTTTGCCACAAACCATACACAATATAACCCTTTTTCAATTAAGCACTTTTACATCCCCACTGGCCCGAATTTGTAAGATTAGGAGGTGTTTTCTTTTCCTTTCGGAATATCAACATTATTTATATTTCTTTTCTTGCATTTTTTTCTTTTCTCTCTTCTTTCTTTTTCCTTTTCTATACACACTCCTTACATTAAGTTTCAATGGTATTGGCCTTTTATAACTTTAGTGCACCTCGTAGACCCTTCCATCGTTCCACTCAAAAGATAATTCTCAATCTCTCACCTTACTTCTTTTAGCGACTATGTAAAGACTCAATCGATCGTTTCGAGCTCTAGCGAGTCCTTCAGAGGTTTGAGGCCTTGGGTAGCTTCACATCATGTTTTAGGACTTGTACGTGTGGTCGGAGTTGAATTTCAGAAAGTTCAGAGTTGTTTCGGAAGGAAAATTCTAAATTCAAAAGCTTTAAATTGGAAGATTTGACTAGGTTTGACTTTTGCACAAACGACCTCAGAATCGGGATTCGAAGGTTCAAATAGTTCGTATGATGATTCTGGACTTGGGCGTATGTTGGGGTTGAGTATCGGGTCGCCGGGGAGAATTTCGACGTTTATTGTGGAAAGCTGGCATTTTGAAGGTTTTAAAATTTCCTAACTTTGGTTTGAGGTGGACATTTGTGTTATCGATATATGTTTGGAGTTTCGAGCCTTGGAATAGGTTCGTATCATAATTTATGACTTGTGTGTGGCGTTCATTTCGAATGTTTAAGTATGAATAGGACGTGTTCGTCGAAATTTGAAGTTTGAAAGTTTAAAGAAGGGTTTCGATTGTCGATTCGTAGTTTTGATGTTGTTTGATGTGATTTGAGGCCTCAGGCAAGTTTGTATCATGTTTTTGGACTTGTTGATGTGATTGGACGGGGTCCCGGGTGCCTCGAGTGTGTTTCGGGATGGTTTCTTGTTATATCCCTATGTTTTCCTGTTGTTATTGCTGGTTCTGGTGTTGTTAACGCGTAGTTGTTATCGCATTTGCAAAGGAGTTTGAGCTGCTGGATTTTTGTTTATCGCGAATGCGACACCAGGGTCATGAATGTGGGAAGCAGCCTACGTGACGCGACATGGAGGTCGCGAACGCAAAAAAAGGAAGGGGAGCTGGGGGCCTGGAAGTGTTAAGCCTTCTCGAACGTGGTTGTGTGACCACGAACGCGAAGCATCAGGACCTGGAGACATCACGAACGCGGTGTAGGTGACGCGAACACGAACATGAATGCAAACGCGAATAGGAACTTTTGGGGTCATTGATTTTTAGCCTTCGCGATCGCGAAGAGGAAGGGCCTGGGTAGACTCCAATTTCTTTCGGGTTTTGGCTCATTTCTTCCATTTCTCTCTTGGTTTGGAGGATTTTTGGAGAGCTTCAAGGAGAGATTTTCATCATTTATTGCAAGGTAAGTAATTCAGACGTACTATAAGTTAATTACATGGATTCTATAAAGATTTCACATGGAAATTTGTGGAAAGTTTTGGGATTTCAAAGAAAAACCTAGAAATTATACTTTGGATTTTGGCCACGAAATATGACATAGATTTTGGTACAAGTATTTAGTTGAGTTCGTGATGTTATGGGTAAAGTTTATCTTCGAAAATTTTCGGGATCAGGGCATGCGGGCCCGAGGGTTGACTTTATTGACTTTTCGAGCGGAGTTGAGAATTGTTATTAATTGATTAATTAAAATAATAGAGTATATTTTTATTGGTTTGCCCATTGTTTGACTAGTTTTGGAGCGATGAGCATCGGTTTGAGGTGTTAGAGAGTCGTTGGAGCAGGTTATGGAACTTCGGAGCGAGGTAAGTCTCTTATCTAATACTGTAAGGGGGATTCTACCTCCTAGGTGATGTGATTATTATGTGCTATTAGCTGTGGGTGCTACGTAGGCACGAGGTGATGAGAGTCCGTACGTAGCTAAAGCATGTTTATGTCCGCGTAGACTTATAACTTTATCATGAAATATTTGAATTATTTGAACTCATCCTGTTGGCTTAAATAATCGAGTTTATATTTAAAATGGATTTAGAAATATATACACACACACACATTAGGTCGAGCTTATTCACCTTGAGTGGTTGGCAAGTTAATTGAGAAACGGTAAAGGTTATGTTCATGTACTGTATTGTAAGCATGTGTCTCGAAATTCTATAATTTCCTTCCTTTCTTGTGGAGTGGGCCGAATGCCTCAGTAGTATAATAGATGCATCTATGGTTCGTGCTGCTCGACCCTCGACAGTGTACATATTATTCTGAATCGGGTCGTACGACCTCGGCATAATCGTGTATTATATCGCTAGCAGTCATAATGTTCACGAGATTATCCTTCCACGGATGCCCGACATTTTATATTGTATTTCATTTTCCATTTGATACTGGCACTTGATACATCTGAGTTGTTGAGATAGAATATGAGACTGAGAAATTTATATCTTTCAAAGAAATGTTTGGAAGACTATGTAACTTACAGTTTTAGCCCACTATTACTGTTGTGCTTCATATTTGTTTAGGATTTACCATACTGTTTTATCAGACCAATAATAAGTGTCAATGTCGACCCCTCTTCACTCCTTCTCCGGGGTCGGGCTAGATACTTACTGGGTACGCGTTGATTTATATACTCATGCTATATTTCTGCACTTATTGTGCAAGTTTATATTTATGGTGGTCTTTAGTGCGCAGAGGCGCAACTATTGTGGGGACTTTACGGTGAGATGCATTCTATATTACGATCCACAGCAAAAAGTGTCTCCATCAGCGTTATTTACATTCTTATGTCTAACTTATATTCTAAATAGATATTGTATTTTATTAAATTTTCTAGTCGATGCTCATGCACTTGTGAAAAGTTTTGGGGGTTCCTACTAGATGTTTAGTATGGTAGTTCACGTAATTATTATCAATTCACCCTGAAATTTTTATTTTATACTATTTAATTAATGGGAATTAATCGAACACTCGAGCAATTTCTCCATCTTAAAACTCTTCAATTTTGCCAGCACATCAGGGAAGTTCCTGTCCAAAGTGGTCACATTGATCCCCATTTCAGACATATATTGCCCATACGACTCGAAGTTGTGATACCACTAGATAGCATCCTCCCGAATTAACTTCAACTTGGGTCGTGGCTTTAGGGGTACATTTACGGACCCTTTAGCACTTGCTTTCCTTTGGCTTGCCGAGATGACCTCACACCTTGCTTTCACTTCTTAGGAGGGGGAGAAGTAGCAGCGGACTTCCCTACTCATTTTTACTTTCTAGACCATTCACGATCCATAGCAACCTGGTGCCAAGCTTGCGCGACACGCTACTTGTGCACTGGGTTTCCAATTTTTGTCTGTATTTTTCGCGCCAGGCAGTGCGACATGCTGGGTTGGATGCTATTTTTTTATTTGAAGAATGAATGAATCCCCCCATTAAGACCGAGCACTTTATACTTACACAATCCATACCACTCCTACCTACTATCCCTACAACTATAAAGAACATAAGAACACTACTTTGACTAAAAAGAAAAAACTAATCTACGAAAGCAATAGAAATTGGGTTGCCTCCTAACAAGTACCTGATTTAACGTTGCGACACCTCCCCAATAGTGCTTAACTTTTTGCACGTTCACCAAAAAGTGTCTTTCACCATTTAAAGCGTGCAACGCGATTGTACCATATGGGGTGAGTTTCACCATCTCAAACGGACCTGACCACCTCAATTCTAACTTTCCCAGAAATAGCTTGAGCCTGGAATTGAATAGGAGTACCTTTTGGCCTGATCAAATTGATGCAGATTGCGTCTCCTGTCATGCTATCTTTTGGTTTCTCCTTGTAAACCTTAGAATTTTCATAGGAGTACAGCCTGAACTTATCGAACTTATTTAACTACAAGAGTCTCTTTTCGCCTATAGCTTCCAAGTCCACATTCAACTTCTTGATTGCCCAATACGCCTTATGTTTAAGTTCAACTGGCATGTGACATGTCTTCCCATGCACCAGCTTGTACGGAGATGCCCCAATTGGTATATTGTATGCAGTTCTATATTCCCACAAGGCAATATCTAGCTTTGTAGCCCAATCTTTCCTGTTCACACTCACTGTTTTCTCTAGTATTTGCTTTATTTCTCTATTGAAAACTTCATCATGTCCACGTTTTTGTGGATGATATGCAGTGGCAACTCTATGACGGACCCCATATTTGGCTAGAAGGTTAATTCAACAATTGATTGCAGATATGTGTTCCTTCGTTGCTAATCAAAGCACGTGGAGTCCCAAATCTCGAGAATAAGTTTTTCTTCACAAAAATGGCCACTACCTTAGCATCGTTGGTTGGTAATACAACAGCCTCCACCCATTTGGACGCGTAGTCCACCGCCAACAAAATAACTTGTTTCCTCTAGACAATGAGAATTTTACCATGAAGTGTATGTCCCACACATCAAAACTCTCTACCTCCAGGATATTATTCTAAGACATCTCATGCCTTTTCGTGATTGTTCCTATTCTTTGAAACTAGTCACACTTCTTAACAAATGCATGGGCATCTAGAACCCCGATTTCAACACCTTTACAATTGTCCTATCACCTCCATGATGGCTCCATATGGCGAGGCATGACAGTCATACAATACTAGTTCCACCTCTTTTTTCGGAATACATCTCCTCATCAATTTGCCAGCACACTATTTGTACAAGAATGCCGCATCCTAGTAGTAAAATTTCACATCATGCAAAAACCTCTTCCTGGCTTCAAATTGGATTTCAAGAGGAATAATTCCACTCACAAGATAGTTCACATAGTATGCATACCATGGGGCATGGTCATGGGTGATGGCAATAAGTTGCTCATCGGGAATGTCTTTATAATTTGTCCACCTTCCTCCACGTGCTCATGATTTTCTAGCCACGACAGGAGGTCAGCCACTTGGTTTTATATGCCCTTCCGATCTCGTATTTTTACATCAAATTCCCGTAACAACAAAACTCATCAAATCAATCCAGCTTTGGATTCTTTTTTCGAAAATAGATACATGATTGTCGCATGATCGATGTGGACTATGACTTTTGTTCCCACCTAGTAAGCCTGAAATTTCTCAAAGGCCCACACAACTACCAACAGTTCCTTCTTAGTGGTGATGTAATTCAACTGTGCACCATCAACAGTCTTACTCGCATATTATATGGAGTAAACATCGTGTCTTTCCTTTGGACAAGCACTTCCCCATTAGCATGGTCACTTTAATCACATATAAGTTCAAATTGCAAGGACCAATCAGGTCTCACAATGATTGGGGAAGCAACTTTTCCTTAAGCTCCTCGAACACCCTCTGACAGGCTTCATCAAATTTGAATGACACATCTTTTTTTAGTAGCCTGTACAATGGAGTAGCAATTTTAAAAAAGTCTTTAATAAAGTGCCTATAAAAACCTGAGTGTCCCAAGAAACTCCGGACACCCTTCACAGATATAGGTGGAGGTAGTTTTGCAACTGTCTCCACCTTTGCCTTATCAAAATCAATGCCATTCCTCGAGACTCTATGACCTAAAATAATGCCCTCTTGTACCATGAAGTGGCACTTTTTCCAATTTTGCACCAAATTCTCCTTATGGAAAACCGAAATAATTTCATGAAGGGGAAAAGGTTTTTTTATACAATTGTAGACTTAGATTGTTCCCAAAAAATTTAAGTCTAAATGGACGGGACCCCATGTGATGAAACATGCATCACCATAAGAGGCAATTGAAGTCCAGAACATGGAAGGAACAGAGTGTTCCAAAGTGAGTGGGCACAGGTTAAAACCATATCTTGATGGAGGATTTGCTTAGAAATCCTCGAGTATCATAATCGGTTGAGAATGCCCGATTAAGTCAAGCTGATGACTATAACTTAGAACTACCTCTAAATCTTCAATTGCTTGATGAGCTTAAAATTACTCAATATTTATGCCCACTTTGTATCTTTGATTTAGTTGATTAGATAGAGATTTGGTCTGATTTGGGTCTAATATGTTGCCTTTCAGTACAGGTGGTGCAGAGGAGATCATTGGACGAATAGTGCACTAAGTGGGGGGAAAACAAGTTAAGCAAGAAGAAATTCTCGTGCGTGGCTGCGCACGAGCAGCCAAAATGCGCACCTGAGTGCGCAATAGCCATGGAAATCTACCAGAGATACGCAACCATGAGCGCGGTCATACTCCCAGGTGCACGGCTGCGCACATCCGTCTCCAGGAATTCTAGTAAGGCCTACTTTTGTAAATTTGGTGAAATCTTTTGACCTTTTTGAAGCCTAGCGCGTCCCAAAACTAGGTATCTCGGATTTTGGAGCATTTTTTGGATAGAACAAGGAAAGGAAACAGCATAGATTCTAAATACTTCATCCGAATAATTCAATACGAAAGTTTATTTGATTTTAGGGATTGTAATGTTTTCTTGTTCTCTTAATACTCTTGTGATGAACACCTTCTCCACTATGGAGTAATATTTCTTAGGGTTATTGAGAGATATTGCGATTTTACTATTGTATTGGGTTTTTCTTTCTGTTAGTTGTCTGAATTCGCGGAATGAGTTTTATTTGAATTGCAATGTTAATTGTGGTTTTACATTAATCGAAAGAGAGGTGTTGCTGCAATTTGCATCGTGTTATCTTGTTTAGGTTGATTTCACAACTCTCACAGGTAATCAAAAGAGCTTGTAGAGTTATCAATTGACCTGATTTAAAAGAATAGTCAAGAGACATTCTTCGTATGATCATTCATTCAATATATTCTTGCACATTTTCACAGCACACATCATTAGGTTGTTTAGTGAATTCCAATTCATTCGGAAGAAGAATTTGAATCCTTAAGATAGCCTAATCATTTGTTGAAATCAAAAGAGTCAATAGAAGTTAAGAGTTAACATAAATTCCCCATAATAATAGTTGATCACATATCTTGTCAAAGCCTTTATTTTTTACCTTGATATTCAATTGTTGCTACTTAGCTACAAATTTTGATTATTTGTTCATACTTGATAATCTTAAGTTTTACTTTTAGTTCGTTGATAACTCAAAATCAAAGGTTTACTTTCCTGAATATTGTTAAGCTGAAGATTTCTTTGAACATTATTTAAACCAATCCACGTGGAGACAATTTAATACTATACTATCTTTGACTAGAGAGCCTAAGTTTTATACGCCAATTTTGTGCTCGTCAAATTTTGGTGCCATTGCTGGGGATTGGCGATTAATAGTGTTTAAAATAATTTTAGGTGCTAATTCAGGAACTATTTTATTTTATTTTCTTTTTATGCTATCCTTATCTGTGTGCAGGCAATAGTTTAAGTTCAGTGGTGTATGAATCGATCCTCCTCCAAGGAATTGGTGCCATACAATCAGAAATTACACTAGCATCTGTGACAGTTGAGAAGGGAGAAAGAATCGAGTGGATCCTTTTTGGGTCAGACCTCAACTTAAAATACAATGGTGAACAACGAAAAGGAAGTGAACTTAGCTGCAAGAAAGGCAGCCCAACAACAGGCTGCATGGTTAGCAGCTGAAGCAGCCCTTAATGTTGCTGATGAAATAGTTAGGGTCAAAAATTCAATCTTAATCAAACCCTGGTTGAAGATGAGTTTCGAAACACAACTCCCAGACTTGGGAGGTCTGGGTGATTATGCTAGACCGATTTACAACTAGCGGCAATCAGTGTGAGGGCCCTACCCATAGATGCTAACAACTTCAAACTCAAGCAGGGAATCATCCAGAACATTTAGAACAACTGCATATTCAAAGGCAAACCCAATGAACATCCCAACAACCATATGATGGAATTCGATGAAATCATGAACACATTTCGCTATAATGGAGCATCACATGATGCCATCTACCTCAGAGCATTTCCTTTCTCACTTAAGAATGATCCAAAGTAGTGGGTAAGGAGTTTACCCGCAGAGTCAATCCGTACATGTGAGGAGATGACTACCAAGTTCTTAGAAAAATATTTCTTTGCTGATAAGACTAGAAGGATGAGGAAGGAGATTTACAATTTCAGCCAAGGAGAAACAGAAACAATGTTCGAGGCATGGGAAAGGTTTAAGGAGTTGTTACGGAGGTACCCTCATAACAGAATGGAGCAATGGATGCAACTCCAAAATTTCTAGGATGGGTTACCTCCTTTATCAAGGAGATTGCTAAATATTTTGGTTGTAGGCCCGCTGATGAAGAGAAATCCAAAAGAGATTGTCACATTTCTGAATTAACTATTGGAAGATAGAGAACAATGGTCTACTGACTTAGGTGATCGAAGGAGATCAGCGGGGGTTCACCAAGTAGAATGTTCTACTTAAAGCAGGCACAGATTGCAGATATGGATAAGGACATTAAGCAATTGACAATAGCCCAGGTGTAAAATCAACCACGGTTGAGATGTGATATTTGTGGAATGGGACACCCGATTCATGAGTATCAAACCTCCACTGGAGAGGAAGAAGTTAAGGCATTAGGGAATTTCAACAGAGGAAACTATCAAGGAGGCAATAATTTAAATTTTATAGAACAGAGACATCCGGGGTTCTCATGGAGTTCTTCAAGTGGTAGCTTGAACTCATGGCAGCAGCAAAATCCCAAAGCACCTATGCAAGGACCTCTTGGCTTCCAAAACTAACAAAGGCAATAGTACCAGCCTCCACAGCCCAACAGCTCAAGTTTAGAAGATCTAATGAAGGCATTCATAAACAAATCAGATGAGAATATTAAGATTCAGAGAACAACTATCCGGGAGTAAGGCACGACCATCTGTAATCTAGAAAGACAACTGGGGCAGATTACATCATTATTATCAGAACGGACTCCTGGGACTCTACCTTCCGAAACTGAGAAGAATCCAAAAGAGATGATCAAAGCCGTGTCTTTCAGGAATGGAAAAACATTAGCAGATCCCATTGCAAAACCAAGGGGAAAAAAGGTGATAATGAGCCAGAACAACAGAAGAGCAGAAAATTGGTAAGTCCTTGGCTACGGAGAACAGCAGTAGCATGGAGGCTGATAAGAAGAAGTCAAACAGATAATTTGAAGAAAGAAAGCACATGCCGGTGTTACCTTTTCCTCAGAAGATGAAGTGGGAGAAATTCGATAGATGCTTTGAAAAATTCTTAGAGATGCTAAAATAGCTGTATATGAACATCCCGTTCACCGAGGTGCTCACCTAGATGCGTGCCTATGCCAAATTTCTGAAGGAAAGTAAAAGGAAGCTCGAGGAAATGAAAGTGGTCAAACTCAATGCAATTGCAGTGCCATACTACAGAATAAAATTCCTAAAAAATGTAGGGATCCCGACAGCTTCACTATACCCTGCTCGTTGGGGAGTGAAAAATTTGACAAGGCTTTGTGCGACTCAGGATCATCCATTAACTTGATGCTATTTTCGATTTTCAAGAAATTGGAAGGAGAATTAGGAGTTATCGAATATGTGCCAGTATTTTTGCAACTGACTGATCATACCACTATCATACCAGAGGGCATAATTGAGCTGGTGAGGGTGTACAAGTTTGTCTTCCCAGTAGACTTTATTGTAGTAGAAATGGAAGTGAATAAGGAGGTACCTCTAATTTTGGGGAGACCATTCCTCTGTAGTGGCTGGGATATTCTTGACATATACGAGGGTCAACTCATGCTACGAGTGGGAAACAAAAAGTGGAGTTTTAAATGAATAGAATGATGAAATAACCATGTGATGAGGCATCTGCTTATGCATGTTTCAACCTGGATGCGGTAAGAGGGTTAGCTGAACAACACAATCTTGACAAGCTGCTAGGTGATTTATTAGAAGATGCATTACTTAATCAAACACAACAGAGGATGAAGACCCAAAAATCAAGAAAGAAGCTGAGGCACTAGATGATGAAAATGAAGTGGTAGACGAAGAGGAATTTGAGAGGAAAATATCAAGCCAAGGCCGGAATTGAAAGTACTCCCAATATATTTAAAATATGCTTTTTTTAGAGACTAACAATTCACCTGTGATTGTTTCTACTGATTTGACAGGTGAATAGGAATACATGATAGTAGAGTTATTGTAGAAGAATAAAAAAGCAATCGGTTGGAGCATAGCCAATATTTATAGAATCAACCTCGCAATTTGCATACACAAGATCTTGTTGGAAGAAGGGAGTCAACCAGTAGTGCAGCCCCATCGTAAATTGAATAAAAACCTAAAGGAGATTGTACAAAAAGAGATACTCAAACTGCTAGATGCGGGTATAAAATTTTTCATCTCCTACAGCCAATAGATCAGCCCCGTACAGGTTGTGCCAAAAAAGGAGGCATGACGGTGGTGAAAAGCGAGGACAACGAACTAATTCCTACCAAAATTGTCACTGATTGGAGAATGTGCATAGACTACCAAAGGTTACGCGATACAACGAGAAAGGATCACTTCCCTCTTCTCTTCATTGATCACATGTTGGAAAAGGTGGCAGGGTGTGGATGTTACTGCTTTTTAGATAATTATTCAGGGTATAATAAAATACCCATTGCTTCTGAAGATGTTGAGAAAACCACATTTACGTGCCATTCCGGAATCTTTGCATACCGGAGAATGCTTTTCGGACTTTGCAATGCACCAGCTATTTTCCAGAGGTGCATGATGTCAATCTTTTCATATTTGAATAGGAAGTGTCAGGAGGTGTTCATGGATGACTTTACTCTCTTTGGAGATGAACTCAAGGATTGTTTGAGCAATCTAGAACTTGCACTGAAATGATGTTAAGACACCCAACTAGTACTCAAATGGGAAAAATATCACTTCATGGTTAAGAAGGGAGAGTTTTTAGCCACAATGTCACAGTTGAAGGTATCGAGGTCGATGGAGCTAAGGTAGATATGATCGCTAAGCTCCCACCACCAACTTCAGTAAAGAGCATCAGAAGCTTTCTGGGGCATGCAGGGTTTTATAGAAGGTTCATCAAGAATTTTTTCAGCACCACCAAGCACTTAACAACATTACTTGCCAAGGATGTGAAGTTTGTCTTTGATGTAGAGTGCCTCAGAGTATTTGAGCTAATCAAGGGAACGCTAGTGAGTGCCCCTATAATAGTTACTCCCGATTGGAGCGAACCCTTTTAGATCATGAGCGATGCCAATGGGAGAAATGTTGGGGTAGAGAAGAGATAAAATATTTAGACCAATTTACTGTGCAAACCGTACTTTGAATGATGCTCAAGTGAACTATGCTACCACGGAGAAGGAGTTCTTTGAAATGGTCTTCGTTTTCGAAAAGTTTAGATCCTATCTAGTAGGAAGAAAGGTGATAGTACATATTGATCACTCGGCACTGAAATATCAGCTTAGCAAGAAAGAGTCAAAACCATGACTGATGTGGTGGGTATTGTTGCTTCAAGAGTTTGATCTTGAAATCAAAGATAGAAAGGGAACATAAAATCAAGTGGCTGACTACTTGTCGCGATTGGAGAAAGCGCTTGTTAAAGCAGTGGACATTCGGGAAGAGTTCCCAGATGAGCAGATTTTTTCCATTACAGCGGCCTCTGATAGGCCGCCATGGTATGATGACATTGCCAACTTTTTGGCAATTGGATGGCTACTACATGACTTGACTTCTGACCAAAAGAAGAATTTACGAAGTGAGGTAAAAAGTTATATATGGAATGACTCCTTTTTGTTTATATTGTGTGCATACGACATGATTCGAAGATGCGTACCAGAAGGGAAATGGGAAGTATATTGTCCCATTGTCATGATGGAGTAACTGGAGGACTCTATGGAGGAAATAGGATAGTAGGAAAGGTCATGGAAGCTGGTTTGTATTGTTCGTCCTTGTACAAGGACGTAAGATCCTACGTGGATACATGCGACAAATGCCAACGAACAGGTAAAATTAGTATGAGGTACGAGATTCCCCCGAATTTCATTTTTGTATGTGAAGTCTTCAATGTTTGGGGCATTAACTTTATGGGTCCCTTCCCATCATCCCATTCCTATGAGTATATCCTAGTGGCCGTTGACTACTTCTCCATGTGGGTTGAGGAAATCCCCACTAGGACAAACGATGCTCATGTAGTATGTGAAATTCTTCAGAAGAATATTTTCACCCGTTTTGGATCTCTACAAGTCATCATTGTGAACATATAATTTTTGTCCTACGAAAACATTCCTATAAAATTCACAAAAAATATTCTTTTTCTAATTGTTTTGATTTTATAGAATTTTAGGAATTATTTTTTTTTATTGGTTGTTTGCATTTAGTTATATTTTTGTGCATATTTAATATTTTAAAGTCATAAAAAATACCAAAAAATATTTAATTCTTCATTGCATAGTATTTTAGATTTTTATTATCATTTAGGATTTAATTACATTAATTAAATGCAATATTAAATGAAAATCATAAAAATAAAATGGTCATGTTAACATTTTAGCTTTTAGTTTTAAATTAATTAGTGTTAAGTTAATGGAGAATAAATAAGGTTAATTTTACAAATTAAACTAAGTTAGGATCTAATTTAGGATTTTATTTATTTTTTTTTAAGATTTAAAAAATCAAGGGAGAGAAAGAAAAGGTTGCGATTTGGTCTCGTTTTAAATTTGGGACAAAATCTTTTATGATGGCCCAGTTGCCCACAATCCGACCTGCCTAGCCCAATTTCTATCTCCCTACACATTAAGTTAATACCTAATTCCCATCTTCAGGACAACAAACATACAGATCCTTCCGGAAAAAAGAAACAACAAAAACCCTAGCAACTCTTTCCCTTCTTCAAACATCCGCCACCCCGCAACTCTGTAACGATCCGGCCGCTTATTTTGAGAGTTAGAGACCCGATCCCCTATTAACCGCTTCCCCTGTATCTATTTCTCCTATTTTGACTTATTGTAAAGTTTCGCTTTGGTTTTTGAAGTGTTTGGGGACACTTAGTCCCTAAATGGGAGCTTAGTCTTAAGATTTGAATAATAGTCGGAACAGTGTGAAGATGACCCTAGAAAGGAGTTCCATCAAATTTGTTAGCTCCGTTGGGTGATTTTGGGCTTAGAGACGTGTACAGATTGTGTTTTGGAGGCCCGTAGCTTATTTAGGCTTGAAATGGCGAAAGTCAAATTTTTGGAGATTTGGACAGGTAGTGGAATTTTTGATATCAGGGTAGGAATCTGATTTCAGAAGTTGGAGTAGCTTCGTAATGTTGATTATGACTTGTGTATAAAATTTGGGGTCAATCAAATGTGGTTTGGTTAATTCGGCATCGGTTGTCGAATTTTGAAGCTTCAAGTTCATTAGGTTTGGATTGGAGGGTGATTTGTATTTTTACCATTGTTTGATGTGATTTGAAGGCTCATCTAAGTTAGTATGGTATTTTAGGATTGGTTGGTATGTTTGGTTGAGGTCCCGGGGGCCTCTGGTGAGTTTCGGGTGCTTGACGGATCAATGTTTAAAGTTGTGTTATTGCTGAAGATTTTCTGGTGCTGGTGTAATCACTCCTGCGGAATGGTCACTGTAGGTGCGAGTCCATAGAAGCAGGGCTTGGATCGTATAAGCGACTTGAAGGAAGTAGAGCAGAGTTCAAAGGTGCGAAGATTTTCCCGCACCTGCGATGGTCGCAAAAGCGGAGAGTTGGGCGCAGGTGCAAGTTTGGGTCCGCAGGCACAATGTAATTTCAGCACCTGCGAGATGCGCAGATGCGGACACTAGTCGTAGAAGCGGAGGTAAGCTGAGTAAGTGATTTCTGCAGAAGCAAAGGATTCATCGCAGATGCGGCACCGCAGGTGCGAAGAAAAGTCAGCAGATGCGGTTTGACTAGCAGAAAAAGAGCCAAGTGCGAGGGTTTGAGTTCATTATCCATTTTCGTACCTTGGGAGCTCGGGATTTGGAAAATTTTTGAGGGATTTTCAGAGAGAGCTTTGGGTTAATGAATTCTAACTTTAATTTGGTTATATTTCATTAATCTATTATTGTTTTCTTCATTTAATTAAGGTATTTGAGTGAGAAATTTTGGAAAATAGGGGAAAAGTTCCCCAATCGAATTTCTGAGTTTTGAGTGGGATTTTGACATAGGATTTGAATCATTTGGTACGAGTAAACTCGTGAGTGAATGGATGTTCATAATTTATGACTTTTACCGACTTTGAGACGTGGGCCCGGGGAGGCTTTTTGGGCATTTTTCTATTTTTCTTGCCTTAACTTTTATTTCGTTAACTAGATTAGTTTCTTGTAGCTATATTTATGTTATATAATTGATTTGGAAAAGATATGGGCCATCCGGACCCGGATATTCATGGAAAGAGCATTGTGACGGATTGATTTAACTTGGTTCGAGGTAAGTGGCTTGCCTAACCTTGTGTGAGGGAACTCTCCTTAGGATTTGGTACTATTTGATATATGAACGCCGTGTACTTGAGATGACGAGTACGTACACGGGCTATTTGTTGTAACAACTCTGTTTTTCACTAAGTGATATGTTGTTTTCTCCTTGTTTGAACTACACCAGCTTATGTACTATCATGTTTAGATTAGAAAAGCATGCCTACATGTTTTAACTGCCTATTTGAACTATGTGCAACATGTTTAGTGAAATTACCTATTTTCTTTTTCTTGAACTTAGTCTAAACTGTGGGTTCTCTTGCTGTGATTGTTATTTCTATTGGTTGAGCTGCATATTTACTTTAGGACTACGGAACAATATTCCGGAAGATCCCCTGTACTGCATATTTATTTTGGGACTATAGAACGGTATTCCGAGAGATCCCTAGCACTACATATTTACTTTGGGACTACGGAACGTTATTCCGTGAGATCCCCCAGCACATTTACGTTTGGGACTACGGGATGGTATCCTAGGAGATCCCCTGTTGTTATCACATGCCCTTTCCTGCACATGTCTTTCATGTGCAGATCCAGGTACCGCACATCAGTCACATTACCAGTGAGATGTGATGACTGTAGAGACTTCAAAGTATATCTGTCGCGTCCGCAACCTCGGAGTCCCTATCTATTCTTCCCCATGTTAAACACTTCTTGTATTTTCGTCTTTGTTAGATTCTGCAGTTTAGAAGCCCTGTTTTCTTTCTGTATCTTGTGACTTATGACATTTCGGGTTTTGGAAGAGTTTATGTACTTTTCGAAAGTGATTATTGTATATGCCGAGTGATTATTGTATATGCCGAGCGACATCTCATTTCCTTGTTTAAATTTACCTATTAGTTGATAGCTTTTATGTTTTCGTTCCTTTTTCCACAATGTTAGGCTTACCAAGTCGTAGAGACTAGGTGCCATCACGACGGTTCATGAAGGGAGAATTTGGGTCATGACAAGTTGGTATTAGAGCTCTAAGTTCATAGGAGTCGTGAGTCACAAGCCAGTTTATTAGAGTCTTACGGATCGGTACGATGACGTTTGTACTTATCTTCGGGAGGCTATGGAACTATTAGGAATATTCATTTGATTCTTTATTGTGCGAGATTATTGACTTCAAAATTCTAAACTTCTATCTTCTATTCTCTTACAGATGGTGAGGACATGTGCTACTGGAGATTACCAGGCACCCGCGCCCCCTGCTAGAGCCGCCAGAGGCCAAGGACGCATATGTGGTGAAGCTAGAGCACTCGAGCGAGCTACTACAGAGGAGCCACCAATAGCTCCAATCGGAGCACAGGCACCTGATACGCCTACTACTATTGCTCTATCTCTTCAGGAGACCCTTGCATAGTTCATAGCATGTACAATACTCTAGCTCAGGCAGGGCTGATACTCCTAGCTGCAGCCACATATTAGGATGGGAGAAGAGCACAGATTCCCTCTACCTGCACCCTAGAGTAGCGGGTTCAAGTTGATCAGATTCCAGTGGTTATACCGGTACCACCTGTTGCCCTGGTTCAGCCCGAGGGTAGGGGAGCAGCTTCAGAGGAGGAGCGGCGAAGACTTGAGAGGTATAAGAAGTATGACCCTCCTACATTTAGTTGTCTAGCATCAGAGGATGCTCAGGGATTTCAAGAAGAGTGCCACCGTATCATCCGCACTATGGGCATAGCAGAGTCGAGTGGGATTTGTTTCACTGGCTTTCAGGTTCGAGGAGCAACCTATCAGTGGTGACGTACTTATTAGCTGGACAGTCTGGCTGAGGCAGCTTCCCTTACATGGCTCAGTTCTTAGACACGTTTTTGAGAGACTATGTCCCTCAGAGCCTTAGGGACGCGTGTTGCGCGGAGTTTGAGCAGTTGTACCAGGGTGCTATGACTGTTTTAGAGTGCTGTCCGTTTTAGTGACATGGCTAGACATGTACCGGCCTTGGTTTTTACAGTTCGAGAGAGGGTCCGCCGATTTATTAAGGGATTCACTTCCAGCATCAGGACTTGCATGGCCCGGGAGTTAGGGATAGATATCCCGTATCAGTAGGTGGTGAGTATTGCTAGGAGAGTAGAGGGCATGCTTACTCGGGATAGGAAGGAGAGAGATAGGCGAAGAGGTCTCGAGAGTCGAGCCATTATTCTGGTGCCCATGCCCAGCTGTAGTTTGTTATGGTAGGGGTTATGTGAGTCACCCCGTTCATTCATCTCTTTCACCTACCAGTGGTATTCCAGCTCCTTTTTGACTTCTGGAGCCTTATTATGCACCTCCAATATCTAGCGTGCCTCCTACATTGGGTGTTTTTAGCGATCAGTCCAGCAGACCTAGCCCGAGCCAACCACAGCCGCCATGCCCTCCAAAAACTTGTTTTGAGTGTGGCAACACTCGCAATGTGGTGAGGGATTGCCCCAGACTTAGGAGGGGTGCACCTCCACAGACTTCTTAGCCACAACTTGCTCGACCAAGTCCTCAGTCTATGATTACAGCACCAGCTGCCACCCCATCTGCTCAGCCAACTCGAGGTGGAGGTCGGGGAAGTAGAAGTCGCCCTAGAGGGGGAGACAAGGCCAGATACTATGCCTTTCCTACTCGTACAGATGATGTTGCTTCTGATTCTGTCATTACAGGTATTGTTCTGGTTTCTCATAGAGATGCATCGGTTCTATTCGATCCAGGCTCCACTTATTCCTATGAGTCCTCTTATTTTTCCCGCATTTAGGCGTATCTCGAGATTCTTTGAGTTCCTCTATTTATGTGTCTACTCCTGTGGGAGATTCTCTTATTGTGGATCGCATGTATCGGTCGTGTTTGATTACTCTTAGTGGTTTTGAGACCAGAGCCAATTTATTATTGCTTAGCATGATAGATTTTGATGTTATCTTGGGCATGGACTGGTTGTTTCTCCATTATGATATTCTTGATTATAATGCCAAAATTGTGACGTTGGCTATGCCAAGTTTACCATGATTAGAGCGGAGGGGTACCTTAGATTACACTCCCAGCAGTGTTATTTCATTTCTTAAAGATCAACAAATGGTTAAGAAGGGGTGTGATGCGTATCTAGCTTATGTGAGAGATGTCAGTATTGATACCCTTATAGTTGATTCAATTCAAATAGTGAGGGATTTCCCTGATGTGTTTCCAGCTGATCTAGCGGGCATGCCGCTCGACAGAGATATTTATTTTGGCATCGATTTGTTGCCGGGCACTCAGCCCATCTCTAGTCCTCCTTATCGTATGGCCCCTCTTGAGTTGAAGGAGTTGAAGGAACAGTTGCAAGAATTGCTTGATAAGGGCTTCATTCAGCCCAATGTGTCACCCTAGGGTGCTCCTGTCTTGTTTTCTGAAGAAAAAGGATGGTTCTATACGTATGTACATTGATTATCGCCAGTTGAACAGAGTTACAGTGAAGAATCGGTATCCTTTGTCTCGTATTGATGACCTATTTGGTCAGTTATAGGGTGTCTGAGTGTTTTCCAAGATTGATTTGCACTCAGGTTATCATCAGTAAAAGATTCGGGAGCCAGATATCCTAAAGACTGCCTTCAGGACTTGATATGGTCATTACGAGTTCCTTGTTATGTCATTTGGGCTGACCAATGCTGCAATAGCATTTATGCATTTGATGCACAATGTATTTCGGCCTTATCTTGAATCGTTCATCATTGTCTTTATTAATGACATTCTAGTGTACTCCCGGAATTGGGAAGATCATGAGCAGCACCTGAGGACAGTGCTTCAGATTTTGAGAGAGAAGAAATTATATGCAAAGTTCTCAAAATGTGATTTCTGGTTGGATTCAGTGGCATTTTTGGGTCACGTGGTATCGAGTGAAGGGATCAAGGAGGATCTGAAGAAAGTGGAAGCAGTGCAGAGTTGGCCCAGACCATCCTCGGATACGGAGATCCGGAGTTTCCTTGGTTTGGTGGGGTATTACCGTCGATGTGCTGAGGGATTTTCATATATTGCAGCACCTATGATCAGGCTGACCTAGAAGGATTCTCCGGTCAGCTGGATGGAAGAGTGCGAGGAGAACTTTCAGAATCTCTAGACAGCTTTGACTACAGCCTCAATATTGGTATTGCCTTCAGTTCGGGATCTTATATAGTTTATTGTGATACGTCACGAGTTGGCCTTAGCGCGGTGTTGCTACATGACCGTAGGGTGATTGCCTACTCTTCTAGACAGCTGAAGGTGCACGAAAAGAACTATATTGTCCACGACCTTGAGCTAGCAGCTATTGTTCATGCCTGGAAGATTTGGAGGCACTATTTGTACGGTATCCTTTATGAGATATACAGTGATCATCGAAGTTTGCAGCATCTGTTCAAGCAGAAGGATCTTAATTTGCATTAGAGGAGGTGGTTAGAGCTGCTTAAGGATATGATATCACTATTGTGTGCCACCCGAGGAAGGCCAATGTGGTGGCCATGCTTTGAGTTGTTGGGCAGAGAGTTAGGGGAGTTTAGCTTATCTACCAGCAGTAGAGAGGCCCATGGCATTGGATGTTCAGGCCTTAGCTAGACAGTTTGTGAGATTGGATATTTTTGAGCCTAGTCGAGTATTAGCTTGTGTGGTCTCCTGATATTCTCTCTATGATCGTATCAGGGAGCGTCAGTATGATGACCCCCATCTCCTTGTCCTTAATGACACGGTTCAGCACGGTGATGCTAAGGAGGTCACTATTGGGGATGATGGTGCTTTGAGGATACAGGGCACGCTATGTGTGCCTAATATGGACGGTTTGCGTGAGTTGATTCTTCAAGAGGCTCATAGCTCATGGTACTCTATTCATCCGGGTGCCGTAAAGATTTATCAGGATTTTAGGCAGCATTAATGGTGGCGGAGGATAAAGAAATATATAGTGGAGTATGTTGCTCCATACCTAAATTACCAGCAGGTGAAGTATGAGCATCAACGACCGGGTGGATTACTTCAGAAGTTAGAGATTCCGGAGTGGAAATGGGACCGAATCACTATAGATTTCGTTGTTGGACTACCACGGACTCAACGAAAGTTTGATGTAGTTTGGGTGATTGTTGATAAGCTGACCAAGTCAGCTTATTTCCTTCATGTGATGGCAACCTATTCTTTCAAGCACCTAGCTCGAGTTTATATCCGTGAGATTGTGAGACTTCATGGCGTGATAGTATCTATCATCTCTGACCGGGGTACATAGTTTACATCACGGTTCTTGAGAGCCGTAGAACACGAGTTTGGTACTCGAGTGGAGTTGAGAATAACATTTCACCCTCAGACGGACGACGTCAGCAAGTCTAGAGTTCACGAGGAGGGTTGAACGCATATCAAGCCGCATGTCTATCAGAACTCTGGAATGTGTGTGCAGCTGCGCACGAGTGGACCCGATCGCTCACCCAACCACGCATAGGTGAGTATCTGACCATTTTTTTGTTTATAACCCATATTTCAACCCCTCCCCTTCTCAACCCCTTCTAATTTTTCCCCTTTTCCTCTCCTCTCTCACCAAACCAAACCCAAACCATCCACAACCTCCCTCTCTCTCTCTCTGCAACTAAAACACACACACCACGCCACTCCCTTAATCTCTCTCTTTTCTCCCTCCTCAAGTGTGTTTCCATCAATTGACCCCTCAGGTATGTAACTTTCTTTTTCCATGTTTTTGTTCTTTTGTTGTTCTTTTTTTCATTTCTTTTTCTTTTTCTTGTGGGTTTAAAGACTGGGTTTTACCATGGGTGCTTAGAGTATGGCTACAAGGTAGTTTAATTGTTGTGTATGTAGCCCACCTAGGGCTAAAATTGATTTGGGTGGAATAGGAGCAGCTTTGCAAGTAGGTGTTTGTGTAAATGTCACAATGAGGTTGTATGGTGTATTCTAGATTTGTTGTTCACCTGTTAATAATCCATGCACTTAATTTGGGTGAACTGATAATGGGTATGTATTCTAATGATTGTGGGATGGATCTTTCTCGTGGTTAGGAGAGTGTGTCTTCGTGACAACTATACGGGAAGTCCGAGTAGCCCTTTTTGGTCTGAGGAGTGGTCTAATTGCTGGTATTTGTCAGGCTGTTTGAGGTGCAAATGGCCACTTCCAAGAAAAGAAAAACCCCAAGTGCCTCCACCAGAAGGCAAGCAGGAATGTTCAGAGCGAAAGATGTGGGCACGTCTAGGTCGCAAACTTCTGCAGCCGCTCGCCCATATGATCAAAACAAGTTTGTCTCCTGGGAGGCCCAGGAACGGTTTAAT
Organism: Nicotiana glauca; assembly: GCA_026770625.1. Lineage (NCBI taxonomy): Eukaryota > Viridiplantae > Streptophyta > Magnoliopsida > Solanales > Solanaceae > Nicotiana > Nicotiana glauca. Next base: position 46,996 of record MU765034.1, read on the forward strand.
AGCATGGTGGACGAAAAGCCAATACCTGAAAGGGGAATCTTCAAAATATCTCGAGTTCATGAGGAATTGGTTTGGCGAGGAATGGGGGTATTCTTTGAAGAACTTGATAAGGCAAATTTAATGGTTGCTAGGGAGTTCTACGCGAATTGCCCAGAACATGAAGACTATGTGTGTACAGTTCAAAATAAAAAGGTTGACTTTTCCAATGAAGCTACCAATGAGCCTATCACCTGCCCGTGTACGTGGACCATCTTGCTACAACCAACTACTTTTTGGTGCATAGCAAGGAACCATACCCATGGACTATGTTCTTTGAGACCATTTGTGTACCCGGAAAGGAAGTGGTGTGGTTAATTAGGGTCCACAAATTTCACTCAGTTAACTCACTTTTGAGGGGAAGTGTTGGTTATACATCATTAATAATCGCTGCTTGATAACTTCCGGCAACACAACTGAGGTGAATGGTCCCTGGGCTACTCTGGTCTTGTGCTTTGTCACTGGCCACAACTTTGATGTGGCTAAGGTTATTCAAGACGAGATGATAATACATTGTCCGATGTAGAGGTATGGGTTCTATTTTCCATTGTTGGTCACTCGGTTGTGCCGTGAGGCATGGGTACCAGAAAACACGGCTACAGACAAAGGTCAAGCTAGAAAAGAAATTTTGGGCTGATAAATTTTTCAGTGGGGAGGAACCTGTTGTAGTTGTTGAGGTTGAGAGTGAGGAGTTTAATGCGCCCATAGAGGAGCGGGAGTTGCACAGATGGGATGTTTATGCTACTACCTTGCGTGAGCAAGGTGTTGGTGAACCTTCCGGCAATGTATGGGGAACAAGAATATTTGCCTTGGAATAGGAGATGGCGAGGATGCACACTTCTGTCACTGATTTGGGCACTCGAGTGGACTCACTTGCTAGATAGAATGCCAAGTCCGAGAAGAAGTTCATAGCATGGTTGCGTCACCTGGACCCCGGCACCGTCTCCGACACGAATTGACCCGCTCAGGGGAGTTTTCTTTCACCTTTGCATTTTAATTTTGTGTTAAGTGTGGGGGTGGGGGTATTGTAAATAATGCCGTTTATTTTTTTTCCTTATTGACAAAAAAAAAAAAAAAAATCCCAATTTTTTTTTTAAAGGATAACTTCTCCACTTGTACTTCCATGGGTTTCTTGTATGGTTCTTTACCACGGTTGTAATATTTTGAACTAGACACTTTTTAGAGTAGATTTTTGTTATTGCTTTGTTTTTAGATAAGTTTTTGAAAAGTTGCTTGTGGGTTGCAAAGTTGACTGTGCTTGATTGGTGGGATGCATGATTCTGCCCTTGTAAGTCAGAGAGACCATTGGTGACGATGGACTGAATTGTGTGCCTATCCAAAATGTTATATTTGGTGAGGCAAATGTTTACGTAGTGATCATGCATGACAAGGTCTAGAACTTGGCTTGGTTGTGGCTCAAGGCGAAATCATAGATAATAGTTGAGTTTGGAGATGACCATAGGCTTTCTTTGATAGCCCTTTTTACTGATTGCTTGGAATCCTCTTAAGAATTAATAAGTTATCCCTAGTTTTCCCAGTTGAGCCTATCTCCCTCTATTTTTGGCAACCACATTACAACCTGAACCTGTAGCCATCCCTAAGCACTTGAATTCCTTGTGAGTGATTCTAAAAGATGAAGAGACATAAGTGTGAGGGTGAGAGTTGGTTTTGAGTAGAACCAATGAGAAGGAGAAAAATGATGCACCATCATGAATGTATGTGAGGTACGAGAGCAGGGGTGTGAAAAGAAAAGAAAAAATTAGAAAAAAAAAGAGATATGCTCATGTTGAGTAAAGAAATAAAAGTTAACATTTTCGTGTTGATGTAAAGTCCTTATATGTTGTGCTTAAAGAAAAGGGATTTGGGTGTTATTCTGAATTGGAAGTTTGGGGGCAATTGTAATTGTAAAAGGTGTAGGTCATGTATGAAGTTGTAGGTATTAAAGTATTTAGGGAGGGGTAAATACTCTTATATATATTATATCCAACCCTTCACATAACATACATTACAACCAAATGCAATGTCTTTCACATCTCTTTTTTTACACCACCCGACGGGGGCGGTATATATAAAGGAGTTTTTTCATTTTAAGTGACATTATTCGAAATAGGATTATTTATTCAATTCAGAGTCGCCACTTGAAATATTTTAATTAGTGTCCAAGTCACCAATTTATTTTAAATCCCAAATCGAAGAAATTTCGACTTTCCTTTTCGAAGTCTGCGAACCAAAAATTCTGTTAACTCGGGAAAAGATGTTAGGCATTCCCGGGTTCCGTGGTTCTAGCATGGTCGCTTAACAATTTATACTTGGCTAACATTATCTAATTACTTATTTTAGAACCTATGTGCATTTATCTTTTACCGCTTTTAGTCCTTTGAATTATTCGTAATTAACGAATTGAGTTACGCGTACGTATACTCTTTTCTTTTGGCGCGTCAAAAACTGTGTCACACAAACGTGTCCACAATGAATAACGCCTTATTTATTTTATTAAGAAAAAAGATTTGGTTGAAATTGCGCGAACGCATGGCTCGAATCTTTTAAGAACTAAATTTGCAATTATGTTACGTGAACGTACATAATCACAATACTAACCTAAATCGAGCCTAAAGCAAACTACGAGCAGTTGTAAGTTGTTTATTTTCCTACGTCAAGCGTTAAAGCCAAAACCATGGAACTCAATTTGGTACAAAATGTGCAGATTACTGCTTAAAACGTGAAAGCCCATACGCTCCAAAAATAAAAAAAATCACAAACTTGGAATTGTTATTACGCTATTAAACCAAGTTAAGCAAACTTTGCATTGTGAACAAAACCGTCTGCCATAGAAACTCACATTATCTAATCTTAATCAAAAAGAACTTCCTAAAGGAAGCAGGTCTCATTCCCAACCAGTAAGAGCTGGAGCTGGGATCAACTCGGTTATATTTATTACACCAAAAATTAAAATGACAATTTTGAATGGTCAATGAAAGTGCAAACCCCATCCTCCTCATTATCACTGTAAACCATCAAACAAATCAACTAGGAAAGAAAACAAAAACATTATAATCTAAATGTAGAGTTTATTACACGGATACCTCTACAGTAACTACAATCCAATTCCTTGGCACAAATTTCTTTCTTTAATCTAATTGAATCAACCCAGTAAATTACGCAACAAACTTTAAAATAACATTTACATGTAAATTCTTAAAAAAAAGAGAATAACATAAGCACATGAGAGCAATGTTTTTCAAATACAAATACTAGGACGTAAAACAGAATAAAGTAATAGTCTGAAATATCAAATTCACGGGGCCTTTGAAGTTGAATCTTCGCAAATGCATTTGAAATTAAATATCAAGTGCACGCATAATAAGCACATTCAAACGAGGAAAGAACACATAAGTAGCCCAGAAATTGCACCTTCCGTGTGAATGTACACTGTATCGCTTTCAAAATCACTTCAAATATGCGTTTGTCATTACCATTGTAAAAGAAATAAACAAACACTCCAAAGGGGAACAGGAACAAGAACGTACCTAAATTACACAAGGATGAGATTTAGAAAACAAAGAAGCCGAATAAAAGATCGAGACAGAGTGTGACGACCCAAAGGGTCATCACCGTATTTCTCCCTTTCTACGCGCTTTCGAGGCCTTGGAAACCTCGCTTGTGGTTACCTCAATTTGCGTGCGCAGTCCGGGCGCGAAGCCGAAAAGTTTTTATGTTAAAATATGTGAATTATGTGAAAAATTTGAAGAATTTTGATATTAATATTGATATAGTCGACTTTGGTCAACATTTTGGGTAAACGGACTCGGACCCGAACCCGCGATGTGACGGTCCCGGGAGGTCCGTAGAAAAATATGGGACTAGGGCATGTGCCCGGAATCGAAATTCGAGGTCCAAAACCCGGGTAAATTAATTTTTCTGTTAAATTATTTTCTGAAATTATTAAGGAAAAATAGAAATGAAAATGAGTTAGAAAATATAGGTATCGGGCTCGTATTTTGGTTCCGACGGCTGGTATAGGTCTTAAATATTGTTTAAGCGCTTTCTGTGAAGTTTGGTCGAAATCGGACGTCGTTTGACGTGTTTCGGACTATGAGTTCCAAGTTTGAAAGTTTAAGAAGTTTGAAATGAAAATCATGAGTTTTGAGGCTCGATTCTATGTATATGATGTTATTTTGGCGATTTGATCGCACGAGTAAGTCCGTAGGATATTTTTGAGGTTGTGTGCATATTTGGTTTGGAGCCCCGAAGGCTCGGATGGGTTTTGGATAGGTGTCGGATTTCATTTCTCATAGTTGAAAAACCTGTTGTGCTTCAGTTCTGCAGGCTTCGCAATTGCGAAGCCAGCACTCGCAAAT
>MU765034.1:51554-69754 GCA_026770625.1 Nicotiana glauca
CGCAATTGCAAGCTTTTTATCGCAAATGCCATCTTTCACCTGGGCAGCAACTTTCGCAAATGCGAAGAAAATTATCACAAATGCAATGCCCGCCCTCGAACCCAGTCTTCGCAAATGCGGATGTGAACCTTCGCAAATGCGAACAATAGTTCGCAAATGCGACCTTCCCAGTGTCCTTCAGAGTTCGCAAATGCGAACTCGACTTCGCAATTCCCATATTTGGTCGGGGTTCGCAATTCGCAAATGCGACATCAGAGACCTGCATTTTAATACTTAGTCGAATTTTTCACCCCATTTTTCATATCTCTCAACTCAAACAACCCTTAGGCGATTTTCCAAGAAAACTTTCTTCTCCAATCCATTTGTAAGTTGATTTTCACTTAGTTTAATCAATCTTTAACATCATTTATCATGTTTTCATCTTAAAAATCAAGGTTTTCATGGGTGAAAATGGGGATTTTGGGTAGAACCTAGGTTTTCTTAAAATTGGGGATTTGGACCTCAATTTGAGNTTTTGGTAGTTATCATTGTGCCCTGTTTCTTAATTACGTTGAGGACTTTTATATTCAGATTGTACTCCCCCATAGCATGTTTTCCTTCCTTAACTGTCTAGTTTCGGTATTTCTTTTTCTTTTATTGTATATATATATGTTGAACTGCACAGATTGAATTGGTAGTCCTGTGTAGCTTCGTCACTACTTCGCCGGGGTGGGGTCAGGCACTTACCAGCACATGGGGTCGGTTGTGCTGATGCTACACTCTGTGCATTTTTTTTTTGCACAGATCCAGGAGTAGCTTTTGGACAGCAGCAGTAGGATACTACCCGGGAGCTGTCTTCAGTCCAGGGACTTACGAGGTAGCCTAGCTGGCGTTCCCAGGCCGAAGTCCCTTCTTTATTTCTGTTTGTTTTCATCATACCGAGACAGACATATGTATATTTCTTTCCATTTAAACTTGGTTGTAGTACTCTTTAGTAGTCTGTGAGCTAGCGACACCAGGTTTTGGGGTAGAGATAATGTTTAAACTTCNAGGGGAACGGGTAACCGGGTTTTGGCTTGAACTTCGGGTTTTGACAACGTGGGCCCGGGAGCATTTTGGGAATTTTTGAGTAAAACTTTGAAAAATTCATTTTGTGCGTTCAAGTTGATTCAATTAGCATTTGTTGATACATTTAAGTAATTTGTGACTAGATTCGAGCGGTTTTGTGGTGAATTCGAGAGGTAAAGCTATTCTAGAGGCTTGAGTGGATTTTTGGAGCATTTGAGGTAAGTGTTTGATTTAACTTTGGCTTGAGGGAATAGGATTAGAGTGTTATAATTGCTATTTGCTAAATGATCGAGTACGATGTATATGCATGGTGACGAGTATCTATACACCGATATCTAGCATGACCGTGTGCCTTTGTTTGTACTTGCTTTTGGTATATTTTGGAACTCTTCCAAGCTAAATAATGATTTCTACAAAATGTGAAGATTTGAGGATAAATTGTGAATTGTTAATGCTTTGGAGTGTTGGCTCGAACGATAAAAATACTATTGAGTAGGAGATGAAAGTATTAGAAAGAGTTGTGATTAATCCCTTGCCGGGATGGTTTGAGTATATTGAATATCTCTCTTGCCGGGATGTGAAAGTTGTTGTTATTGTTCCCTTGCCGGGATTTAGTTGTTTACTTGTATTTTTTCTTGCCGGAACATTTCTTATTATTGATTATTTCTCTTGCCCGTTTGGTTGTGACTGCTGTTTGTGTGAGGAAGAGTGATAATGCACGAAGGGTCATTCCGTGCCATTTTTGATTATATTTGCACGAAGGGTCATTCCGTGCCACTTTTGACTATATTTATGCACGAAGGGATATTCCATGCTCTGATTTGACTATATTTGCACGAAGGGTCATTCCGTGCCATGAAAAGAGAGTTATGTGAGGAAAAGCACGAAGGGTGATGCCGTGCATTTTATTCGATTGCTTTGGGTGAGGATGAGAGTAAAAGCACGAAGGTTGATGTCGTGCAACTGTTGAATTTCTTATTTTTTGGTAGTTATCATTGTGCCCTGTTTCTTAATTACGTTGAGGACTTTTATATTCAGATTGTACTCCCCCATAGCATGTTTTCCTTCCTTAACTGTCTAGTTTCGGTATTTCTTTTTCTTTTATTGTATATATATATGTTGAACTGCACAGATTGAATTGGTAGTCCTGTGTAGCTTCGTCACTACTTCGCCGGGGTGGGGTCAGGCACTTACCAGCACATGGGGTCGGTTGTGCTGATGCTACACTCTGTGCATTTTTTTTTTGCACAGATCCAGGAGTAGCTTTTGGACAGCAGCAGTAGGATACTACCCGGGAGCTGTCTTCAGTCCAGGGACTTACGAGGTAGCCTAGCTGGCGTTCCCAGGCCGAAGTCCCTTCTTTATTTCTGTTTGTTTTCATCATACCGAGACAGACATATGTATATTTCTTTCCATTTAAACTTGGTTGTAGTACTCTTTAGTAGTCTGTGAGCTAGCGACACCAGGTTTTGGGGTAGAGATAATGTTTAAACTTCCGCATTTCTATTTCATTTTTATATTACTTAAAGTCTTCCGCACTTAATTAATTGTTTCCCGCATATTTATATTGTTGAGTTTTATTAGAGATTGTCTAAAGTTTGGCTGGCCTAGCTCCGTTAGTAGGCGCCATCACGACTCTCGATGGTGGAAAATTTGGGTCATGACATGAGAGCTCGGCCAGCAACCAAAGAACAACTTCAACCAAACGAACCCAAATCGCAACCAAGAAATTCGGACAGAAATCAACAGCGCCAGAAATTCGAATCCCAGCCACAAACTCCAATTTAAAACTTCAATTCAAGAACAAAGCTAAAACAAACAACCTCAGGATATGCCTTTGTACATTTTCGTTTTTTTTTAAAGAAATTTGCAGACTGAAAAAAAATGAAGAGAAAAGAAGAACTTCAAAACCCTAGAAATTCTACTGCTAAGTTTTCTGAAGATTTTCTCTCCTTTTTCTCTGTTTTTTCTCCTATCGTTTTACTACAAAGAGACTCACCTTATATAGCCTTCAAAAATCTCAAAAAAATCTGCCCAAAAACTCCGAAAATCTTCAGATTTTTTTTTGAACAATTACGGGACAAATGGAGGGCGTGGATTAATTCACATCTATCCACGGCTCCCATTCGTTCAACAATCGTCCTTTTGAATCCGAAATCGTATAATTTTGAGAGAATACTCGTACTCTGACAAATTCGTTGGAAATAAAATATAAGGTGACGTGGAGGGGGGACGAATGAGTCAACTCGCTCAAAACTCAGGCGAGTTGAGGGGAGTTCACTTAAGAAGAAGAAAAGTAGAGGAGCCGCCTCTGATTTTGGTCTTTAGGGTTAGGGAATTTGGGGTGAAATGTTATAACAGGGTTTTTATATGAAGGGTTACAGACGGGTCGGGTTACAGGCGGGTTAGGTTCAATTTTGTTGTGCTGGAGTGGTAAAGTATTGGGCTGGGGAATTAACTTTGAGGGGGACAAATTGGTCCAAAATGGGTGTTGAAAAAATGGCCGAATTTTTCAAGACACATAATCCTATTTCTTTCAACTCTGTTTTTTTATTTAAATTTTTCCTATTCTTTTAATTAAAATCCTACAAATTAAAAAATCCTAAATTATCCAAGGTGTGAAATTAAACTTAATTAGATAAATATAAAAATTTTAAACACAATTCTATATTAAAAGTGGAAAATCAATAAATAAAAATTAAAATACAAAAATATAAAAATGAACTATTTTTGTGATTTTTAAATTTTTATAAAGCAAATAGTTATTGATTAATTCTAAAAAATATAAAAACAAATTCTACATGCAATGCATGATATTTTGGTATTTTTTTTTTATGATTTAAATAAATCTTAAATATGCACAAAATGCAAACAATAAAATAAAAATCCGACAAAAATTCCTAAAACGGCCAATAACTAACAAAAATCTATTTTCTTGGGATTATATGAGCATTTCATATAGGGCAAAAATTACGTGCTTACAATGTCCTACATGATCTAGACAAGACTCTTTCTACATTAGTGGAGAGTTACACGATAGCCAAGCTTATGGTATTCTTGAAAGCATGAGTCACTTCTTTACGAGGGCGAGTGCTTATTGTGTATTTCCTTAGGCTAATAGTTGAAATTTGTGTGTGAATGGGCATTGCCTTTTTTCTTGTGAGGTTTATTGAGGATTTGGCGAAAAGTTGACCATCGCACTAGTGGAATGTCATGACTGGGGTTAAGGTTGAATGCGACCCCAGATGGTATCGAGTTGATTTTGGTCGGCCACTTGAACAAAGGTATCGAATGCGACCCCGGATGGGATCGACTCTATGACCCCGGATGGTATCGAGTTGCTCTTAGTGTTAAGCTAAAGATTTTATTAAATATTATTTAAACCAATCCCTGTAAAGACGATTTAATATTATGCTATCTTTGACTAATGAGCCTAAGTTTTATACACCGGTTTTGTGCTCGTCACGCTCTTCGAGACTCTATGACCCAAAACAATTCCCTCTTGCACCATGAAGTGGCAAGTTTCCCAATTTAGCACCGAATTTGTTTCTTCATACCGTGCCAACAAATTGGCCAAGCTCTTCATACAATCATCATAAAAAAACCCAAAGACTGAAAAGTCACCCATGAAGACTTCTACAAAATTTTCCACCATATCAGTAAAAATGGCCATCATGCACCTCTGGAAAGTGGTCAGTGCATTACAAAGACCGAATGACATTCAGTTAAAAGCAAAAGTAACATAAGGACACGTGAAACTCGTTTTCTCCTGATCCTATGGGCTTATGATAATTTAATTGTGCCCCGAATAACTATTAAGAAAGCAATAATACTCATGCCCAGCCAACCTGTCCAATATTTGGTCAATGAATGGAAGTGGGAAGTGGTCCTTGCAAGTTGCTTTGTTGAGCCTTCTATATTCAATGCAAACTCTCCACCCCGTCGCGATGAAAGTATGAATTAGCTCATTTTTCTCGTTTTCCACCATAGTCACATGCCCTTTTTAGGCACACATTGCATTGAGCTTACACAACTGTTGTCAGAAATAGGGAAGAAGATACTTGCATCAATCCACTTAATCACTTCCTTCTTCACGACTTCCTTCATAATAGGATTCAACCTCCTTTGTTGCTCAACACTGGGGCGGTGTCCATCTTCCATAAAAAATTTGTGCATGCAGAATGATGGATTGATTCCCTTAATTTCAGCAATTGTCTATCTAATGGCTCTTTTGTGCTCACGAAGCACCCTTAATAGCTTTCCTTTTTGCAAATTGGTCAAGCTGGATGAAATAATCACTGGAAAAGTTTCAACACTCCCCAAGTAGGCATAACGCAGGTGCGTTGGTAGATGTTTGAGCTCCAATTTTGGAGCTTCTTCAACAGACGGTTTAGGAGGGGTCAGAGTAATTAGTCGATCCAACTCCTCAAATCTCCTAAGCCCATATACATACTTGCAAGATATGTTAAGTACTTGCTCAATTTCTTCCACCAACTCATCGTCACTTTCTTTTACATACCCCAATAAAGATTGTTCAAGGGGGTCTGTAAGGCTCATTTAAGTTACCACTGAAGTCACATTACCTTCTACCACAGAAATCATAGATAACACTTCATAGTGGACTGGCAATATAAATGCTTTATAAACATTGAAGACCTCCACACGATCATACACTGCCATTGTCATCTTGCCTTCATACACATCAATAATAGCTCGGACCGTGGATAGAAATTGATGCCCCAAATAAATGGGACTTCCTGGTCAGGCTCATAGTCCAAGATAATGAAATCAACAGGGAATATGAAAGACCCCACTTGGACCCGGATTTTTCACCCTCGGGAGTCGTGATGGCGCCTACCAGTGCAAGCTAGGAAAGCCAACCATTTGTATTATTTACCCTTTTCCCGTTTTAATCCTTTAACAATTAAGAACCAACATCATATAAACAGCGAAATTTAATAAGCGGAAGACTAAAATATAGTATTTTAATAATGATACCCATACCAATTCATAACATGAACTACCCAGAACTGGTGCCACAATTTCACAGACGGTCTCGAAATACTACAAATAAGGGTCCAAAAAAATACAAACTGTTTCAGAAATACATAGAGGAAATAGTAGAGAAAGATAGAAGGAGACGCCAAGGCCTGCGAACAACTATAGGACTACCTCGGATCTCCGAATGAACTAACGGCAGCAACCCAAAGCTAAGTTCTGTATGCTTCAGTACCATGATCTGCACAAAAGAGTGCAAAGTGTAGTATCAGCACAACTGACCCCATGTGCTGGTAAGTTCCTAACCTAACCTCGGCGAAGTAGTGACAAGACTAGGACCAGGCTACCAAATAAACTTGTGCAGTTAAATCATGTACAACGAAAAAATAGAGGCAAAACTTTGCAATTAAAGATAGGAAGGGGAAACATGCTGCAGGGAAATATCAAGTAACAACGGAAATCCAATAGATAAATGTAAAGAACATTATAACTAAATTATCAACAAGAATCAGGAAATCAAAGACAAGTGCACGACATCACCCTTCGTGCTTTACACTCTCTCACAAATATCATGCACGCATCACCCTTCGTGCTTTACACTCTTTCACAAATATCATGCACGACATCACCCTTCGTGCCTTACACTCTTCCTCACCCAAGCAAAAATCACAAAGCAATTTGGGTAAGGGAACCAATAACATCACAATAAAATCAAATAACCGTAGAAAACTAGTAAATAAATGTAAAGAACATCATAACTCAATTATCAACAAGAAAATCAAAGACAAGTGCACGGCATCACCCTTCGTGCTTTTACTCCCTTCATCACCATAAGAATCAATATAATCGGCACGGCATCACCCTTCGTGCTTTTACCTCATACAATCATGGCACAGAATGATCCTTCTTGCATTATCACTCATATAAAGACACGGAATGGTACATCATGCGGCACGACATCACCCTTCGTGCATTAACACTCTTTCACAAAATATCATGCACGGCATCGCCCTTTGTGCTTTAACACTCTTCCTCACCCAAACAACAATCACAAATAATAAGGGCAAGGAATTAAATAGAATCACAATGAAAATCCCGCCAAGGGAACAATATCAAAAGCAAGGGAACAATACCAAAAGCAACAATATCCCGGCAAGGGAACAATATCAAAAGCAACAACATCCAGGCAAGGGAGACAATATCAAAATCCTCTTCTCTTTTTCACATTTACTTCACAACTCAATTTACAACTTGAGCCAATGCTCTACAATGCTCAATTACCAATGATACTTTCCAATTCGATTCACAACTTGAGCCAACGCTCTACAATGTTCAAATACCAATAATGCTTTCACAACTTGAGCCAACGCTCTTAAATGTTCAATTACCAAATTTACTTCTACAAGCCTTGTTCAACAAGAAGAATATCACATAAGGTATGAACAATACAAAACGGAGTCACATTAATCATAGTATAAGACTTACGGGCATGCTTGAGACCAACGTATAGATACTCGTCAATATGCCTATACGTCGTACTCCACAATTAACACATAGCAAATAGGACACGACACCTAATCCCTTAAGCTAAGGTTAGACCAACACTTACCTCGATGCCACGAACACAATTCAAGCCTCAAATACCGCTTTACCTCTTGATTCCACCACCAATTCACTCGTATTTAGCTACAAGTTACTTAACTATATCAATGAATGCTAAATGAAATAATTCTAATGCATAAAAATAGATTTTCTAGAGTTTTTCCCAAAAAGTCAAAAATTGACCCCGAGCCCACATGGTCAAAACCCGAGGTTCGAACCAAAACCCGATTACCCATTCACCCACGGACTTAGGTATATAATTTTTTTTGAAATCGGACCTCAAATCGAGGTCCAAATCCCCAAAAATTTAAAAACATAAGTTCTACCCAAAACACCCAATTTTTCCCATGAAAACCTTTGATTTTGAGTTGAAATCATGAGAAAAGATGTTAAAGATTAATAAAAACAAGTTACAGATGACTTACAATCGATTTGGAAGAGTACTTGTCTTTGAAAAATTGCCCAAAGGTGTTTAGGTTTTGAAAGGGTTTGAAAAATGAAAGATTTTCAGTTAAGTTATGAATTTGCAGGTCGCAGATGTCGCAATTGCGACCAGGGTTCGTAATTGCGAACCCTATAGAAGACTACAATCTTCGTATTTGCAAAGATTTTTATCGCATGTGCGACCACCCCACTTTTCTGAGGGGTTTGCATTTGCGAGGAAGACGTCGCATTTGCGACTAGGTCCCCCCGCATTTGCGATCAGGCCTGCCCAGTCCTTCTTTCACATTTGCGATGCTTTATTGCATTTGCGAGCCAGGCTTCGCAAATGCGAAGCCTGCAGACCTGCAACATACCAACAATTTCCTAAGTGCAAATTTCACCCCGTGGCATATTCAAAACTCACCCGAGCCCTCGGAGCTCCCAACCAAAAATGCACACCAACCTAAAAATATCATACGGTCTTGCTCGTGCTATCAAATCATCAAAATAACATCAACAACTATGAATTAAACCCCAATTCCATGAAATCATCCAAGAACACCAAAATTTCCAATTTCTTAACTTTAAGTCCGTTTTATACCAAACCAATTCCGATCTTTACCAAATTTTACGGATTCAACCAAATGATTATTTCAAACTTGTATCGGGCTCTGGAACCAAAATATGGGCCCGATACTATCAATTTCAAATATCTTTCATTTCCAAAAACTCTTATATATTCTAGAAAAATAATTTTCTTTAAAAATTTATTTCTCGGGCTTGGGACCTCGAAATTCGATTCCGGACATATGCCCAAGTCCCATATTTTCCTATGGACCCTCTGGGACCGTCTTATCACGGGTCTGGGTCCGGTTACCGTTGATCAAATCAACCTAAATTCATTTTTAAATCAAAATCATCATTTTTCACAAATTTTTACATAATGGCTTTTCGGATACATTACCGAACTGCGCACGCAAAATCTAGGCGAGACAAAAAGGAGGTTTTAAGGCCTCAGAACATAGATTTTATTTCTAAAATAAGTGATGACCTTTTGGGTTATCACGATAAAGGTTTAAATAGCCTAGGACTCATAATAGAAAAGATTATGTCAAATCTAGGTTAACAGGACTAGCCTGCACTAGGCTTAACCACATATAGGAGAAGAGGCCGGATATTGAATTTCATCCAAGAATTCTTAGTCAGTATTAAAGAACTTCAGATTAAACAAGGCAGGGAACACACATTAGTTTACAAGTAGTAGGGAAAGCATGTTTGGGCTAATAACATGATCATGAATTAACTCTAGAAAAGTATTATGTTACATATGAATGACTCAACAAGAATTAGAACACATTCTAAGAATGACTCGACTTATCACAAGAGTACTGAACAAGGCAAAAGACTAAACTCAGAATAAGAGACAATAATAAGCATCCGAACACACATATTAGAGCAAACAGGCTTAAGAAAACAAAATCAAGGAAACAAATAGGCAAGTTAGATTACTAGATGGTATAGAGCCTCAAAAATAGCTTCAGAGTAGATAATAGCATTTTGGTTCATAAAAAATCTCACAGACATAGATATGCAGAGCAGGAACTCAAACAAAAAGAGAATGAAATTGCAAGGGTCATAGGTACATACCAATTACAGATTAATGAACAAGAAAACAAGAGGAATAATTTTAGGAACACTCCAATGTCAATAGCAAAAACGAATAGTATAACCCCAAAATCTCAGTGCATCAAAGTTCCCAAGGGCTTCGGATGAACCCCGGGCAGTGCTCGCAGTGAGAAAGGTTGAATTATGGTGGCATTGGCTTTCAGGCGGCCAAGAGCTTGAGTTCCAAAATAGTTTAGGATAAGTGAGAGTGAAAATACAGTGATTAAGGTCTGTCCAAAGGGAATCAGATGAGGGGGTTTATATAGAGGTGATAACAAGTAAACAAAAATAGAAACAAGACTAATCACGCAAAATAAGGAAAAAAATCAGTCACATAGAATAAGGAAAAGAAAATCAGTCCTATAGAATAAGAAAAAGACCATATGCAAACTGATTTCAAATCGGAATTAGGCAACAAGTAAGGCAAACCCTAATTAAGTCGGACTCGATGGAAATGTGCCCAAATCGGAGCGATACTCTGCGTCCTTTGATATACCTAGCTGGAATCCCACAAGATCTTCAAGATCGAACGCATTTTGACCCGATTTATTCAAAATACACCTTCCATGTATGGAACAACACTTAGTATTATCATATCAGAGTGGTAAAGCATTCAAAAAAGGTAAGAACATCTCTGGTTCGAGGGAAAAATGCAGAGGAAAAAGGGTGAAAAGATTGCGGTCGTTAGGGTTTAGGTTTGAGAGACGAGATGGAGTGATGAGAGGATGTAGGAGAGGTTAGGTGAGGTAAAATGATCTCTAGGGTTTGGGGTGAAGGGATATAAGGAAAGGTGGGGATTTATTGTGGGCCTTTGATCATTTGAGATCAACGGCCAGGATCAAAGGAAAACGGGGCGGGTCATTTAACGGGTTGCGACCGGGTTCTTTAGACAGGGTCGTTTGGTTTGGGCTTGAGGTTATTGGGCTAGGGTTTGGGCTAGCTTAGGCCAAAATTTCACGGTATAGCCAGTTTTCGGACTGGTAAATCAAAAATAGCTAGCGTTTACCAAGTCAATGAAAAATAGCCACTGTTTTGCTGTAATAGAGACCGATCCAGTATAATATAGTGGAGTTTCAGTGCACTTCTATATGAAATCCAGCATATTATGCTGGACCAGTATACTTTGCTGGCTCTAGAATAATATACTGGAGACTAGAGCACTGGTGCTCCAAACTCTAGTATATTATACTGGACCATTATACTTGCTGGAACTCCAGTACATTATCCTGGAGTTATAGTGTATTTATGCTGGAACTCCAACATAATATGCTGGAGTTCTAGCATACTATCCTGGAAATCCAGTATAATATGGTGGAGTTCAAGTATACTTATGCTGAACTCTAGCATAATATATTGGAGTATTTTCTGAGTTTTGAACAGTGTTTTTGCTCAGATTTATCTTTACATAAAAAGTGACTAAATTTCGATTACTTTTGAAATTGGGCTATTTTTGAACGACCAGTTGTAAATCTGGTTATTTTTAAAAATCACCCCTAGCTTAGTGTGTGGGCTAGTGGATTGAGTCCAAAATTAGCTCAAAATTGGGCTACAAAATAAATACATGAAATTCATAAAATAAATTATTAAAAATGACTAATAAATAATAAAAATATTATTCATGTGGTAAAATGCTTGAAAATAACAGCCTACATCAAAACATAAGAAATGTTATTTTAGTATGAATAATATAATAAATACAATTATGTATAGAATATAGGCTATTATTGTAAAATTATGTAAAATAGCTTTAAAATACAAATATAATTGTATGAAAATAAAGTAATATATTATGAAACATATATGTGGATGCAAATAATAAATTTGGATGATTAATTCATAACAAAATAATTTAAAGGGTTAATTAATAAATATTTAAATAATTTAAATGCAAGAAAAATCAATTTTAAAGCTTTAAAAATTATGAAAAATTGTAGAAAATACTTGTATGACTCTTTTAAATTGGGGATGATTCAGGAATGATATTTTAAAAGCGTATATGACATTTATAAAAATATGAGGGCTAAATTGGGTATCAACAAGATACATAACAAGTAAACAGATATGGGGCAGAGTAAACAAATAAAATAAACAAGTGTAAATACATGATATAATCCTCCTCTCTACAATAGACTTAAGCTCTCAATCATCAATTACCTCCTCAACCGGAGCATATATATATATATATATATATATATATATATATATATATATATATATATATATATATATATATATATATATATATATNTCACAAACAAATATTATCACCCATCACCATAGTTAATTTTCACCGCCGTTAACTATTACTTATTTCACGATCCAAAATCCACTAAAGGTCGTGATAGCGTCTAATACCGCCATCAGGCAAGCCAACGGTGAATGATTAACTTAATTACTTGTTTAAGTATTTTAAAATAAAATTTTCATTTAATTAAATAATATAAAATAGAATTTACAGGGTAAATGATGATATTTACATGAACTGCAATGATGAACCTTCCTTAGGAACTCCCAAAACCCGGTGTCACAAGTGCATGAGCATCAACTAGGAAATATAATAAAATACAACATCTGTCTGGAATACAAATTAGACATGAGAATATAAATAACTCTGATGGAGACTCTGCAAGCTGCGGATCGTAACATGAAATGCAATTCACGGTAAGTCCCACCAACATCCGCGCCTCTGCGCCCAAAAGACTACCATACATATGTGTACCTGCACAAAATGTTCAACAAGTGTAGCATGAGTACGTAAATCAACGCATAACCAGTAAGTATCTAGCCTAATCCCATAGCAGTAGTGGCTAGGGATCGACATCGACATTTATTAGTGGTCCAATAAGATATTTATAATAAGAAGTAAACATATACGGGGCAGAGTAAACAAACGAAATAAACAAGTGTAAATACGTGATACAATCCTCCTCTCTACAATAGATTCAAGATCTCAACTAGAAATCACCTCCTCAACAGGAGCATATATATATATATATAATGGACCTCACCAGATAGGTCGTTAAAATTCAAATTAGGAAGACTCATGCATACACTGACTTCTTGTCAAATATTATGCACGATTACATGAGTATTTTATAGAAATGTCGAGGCGTACGGCCCGACCCCATCATAATATGTGCACTATCGAGGGTTGAACGGCATGAACCATAGATGCATCTATTATTCTTTCGAGGCGAACGGCCCGCTCTCATGAGAGTGTGGTACATAATTGTCACGACCCAAAATCCACCAAGGGTCGTGGCAGCGCCGGACACCTCTGTTAGGCCAGCCAACTAACTTATCAATTAATTCCTCGTTTAATACTTTTGAAAATCTAAGGTTTTTCCTTCCATTTTTATAAATAAAAGTTCACTACTAGAATTCAAATTTAAATAATAACAGTTAGTACAAATCCGTTGTAAACCATCCCACAAACCCGGTGTCACAAGTACATGAGCGACTACTGATAAGAGAAATAAAATACAACATCCGTCCGGAATATAGTGGATGAAAAGTAAATACAGTACATAGGAAGGAACTACTCTAGCTGCGGTCGCCTCAATGATGCAGCTTACCTAGTCCCAGCGTCATCTATGCTGCTACACCCAATAGGCTGCTAGAGGTGTATATATACCTGTGCAAAAAAAAATGCACAGAAGTGTAGTATGCGTACGTAATCAACGTGTACTCAGTGAGTGTCCCGCCCAATCCCGAAGGGGTAGAGACGAGATGGTCAACTTTGACACACTCTAATGGTCCAACGGTTATTTATTCTCAATATATACATATCGAACAGTGGATTTATTTTCTAACATAATTTTTATCCAGATAGAGGAAACAAGTAAACACGTAATTCTTTCATAGGAAATTTTTCAAGATTTCTTTTCATTATTAACAAGATGATCTCGAGCCAGAGTGAGGCACGTAAAGACTTAAATAAGTCTAGGCAGCAATACAAGCATGCGCAAATCATACCGAGGCTACGACCTGATCAACCAGAAATAAATGTGCACTTGCCGAGGGTCGACGATGCGCCTATAGATGCATCTATTAATCTGCTGAGGCGTTCGGCCCGGTCCAAAATAAACACACACAGACAGACAATCAGTCAAGAATTCAACGTGGAGCAATTATCCAAAAAAGGCCAATTCTCTTTAATAATTTGGGAAAATGAAGCTTAAGTCTCTTTAGAAATCCATTTATTAATTTAATGTGATTTATTATTACCCCGCTCACGAATCATCCATGCGACGCGGGTACACGTAAGATACATGCTCAGATAGTCAATTAGAATTTTATCAAGGAGTAATTATCCAAATAAGCAAATTCTTAGTTTAACAATTCAATAAATGATGTTTAATCTCTTTTTAAATTTATTTACTAATCAAACGTGATTTAAACAATCCAAGTCATCAATGAGTTCATAATTTGCTCAAGTGTAACATGCTTTTGGGTCCTAGACTACCCGAACAATAACATAATAGTAGCTACGCACGAACTCTCGTCACCTCGTGCGTACATAGCCCCCACAAATAGGAGCACATAACCAATTTAACTCACCTATGGGATAAATTCCCCCTCACAAGATTAGAAAGGAGACTCACCTCGCTCCGAGGATCCAAAGCCGGCATTCTACATCTTCCGAAGACTCCAATTGATGCACCACGCTCCAAGACTAGCCAATAGTTATGCAAATCCATTAATATATACTCCAATATTCATTACAAACTAATTTATAGCAATTCCTAACCCTGGTTGGAAAGTTGACCAAAACGCCCTCAGGCCCACGTGCCCGGAATCCAAAAATTTTCGAAGATAAAGTTTACCCATAACCTTAGGAACTCGAATATATAATTTTTTCTTAATTCAATACTCGAAATCGTGGCTAAATTCCAGGAATATGATTTTCTAGGTTTTCCACCAAAACCCCAAATTTTTATACTAATTTCCATGCCTATTTCTATGTATAAACCTTGTATTTAACTCAAAGCTAGCATAAATTACTAACCTCATGACAAGTGACGAAAATGGAGTCCCCAAGCTGCTCCCCATCGACTCCAATGGAAGAAAAATGGGGTTGAAATGAGCTCAACCCCGAACTTAAAACATACTCACTGCCCCAGTCATTTCCGCTTCTGCGGAAATGTTGCCGCTTATGCGGTTCCGCATTTGTGGACAATAAGCCGCTTTTGCGGCTTTCCCCTGGCCTAGCCCCTTTCGCTTCTGCGATGCTCCTTCTACATATGCGGTCCCACTTCTGCGGAACCTCGACCACATCTGCAGCCCATGACCCTTCGAACCATTACGCATCTTCGGTGCCTTTTACCGCTTTTGCGACTCCGATTTTGCGGATACCTGACTGCATAAGAGGTCCCTGCTCCCCTTCTCTCCCAACCGCTTCTGCGGCTTCTTTCACGCTTTTGCGAGGCCACTTCTGCAGTCCCATCTCCGCATAAGCGGAAATACCAGCAACCAGCAACTCAGTTATTTCCAAAAATCCATTTTTGATCTGTTAACCACCCGGAATCCACCCAAGGCCCCCGGGACCCCAACCAATCATACCAACCAGTCCCAAAACACATTACGGACTTGATCGAGGCCTCAAATCATAACAAACAATGCGAAAACCGTGAATTACACCCCGATTAGAGCTTTATGAACTTTGAACTTTCCAACCTCTATTTCCGATGATTAAACTTATCAAATCACGTCCAATTGACTTCAAATTTTGCACACAAGTCACATTTGACATTGCAGACCTACTCCAACTTTCGGAATAGGATTCCGACACTGATATCAAAAAGTCAACCTCCGTTCAAACTTCTCAAAAACCTCCAAATTCTAACTTTAGCCAAATGGCTTCAAAATGACATACGGACCTCCGAATTCACTTTCGGTCACGCTCCCAACTCCAGAATCACCATACGGATCTATTCACAGACTTGGAATCCCAAACGGACATCGATAACACTAAAATACACTTCAAGCCAAACATAAGAAATTCCTTCTAAAATGCTAACTTCCACAATAGGCGCCAAAACGCTCCTGGGTTATCCAAAACCCAATCCAGGCATACGCCCAAGTCCGAAATCATCATAGGAACCTGTTGGAACCTTCAGATCCTGATTCCGAGGTTGTTTACTCAAAATTCCAATCCTAGTTTATTCTTTCAACTTTAAGCTTCTCAAATGAGAATTTTCATCTAAATTTAACTCCGATCTTCCTGAATTTAAATTCCGACCATGCGAACACGTCACAATTCCTGAAATAAAGCTGCTCATGGCCTTAGACTGCTGAACGACGCGCTAGGGCTCGAAACGATTGATCGGGTCGTTACATTCTCTCCCACTTAAACATACGTTCGTCCTCGAACGTGCTGAGAACTATACTGAAGTGGTCTGAAATTGATGTTTAACTTCGCATGCACCTCCCCGTGCTACCACAACTTAGCTGAGCACATTGGCTCGATAAATTCTGAAAATATTCCCTTTTATTCAAGCAAATAAGCCTTAGATCCCAATTCCAATATCCGAATTCCTTGCCAGTCCTGTTTCCAACATATGATCAACGTATAAATCATTATACGCTGTACTCAACATGACTACATAACTCTGCTAAATTCACACTCTACATCACTTTACTCGTAGGACCACAATAACATTTCTATTTGAATTAATCGAAATTCCACAAATCCGATGCTCCCATTGCACCTCGTGACCTACATAGGTCTTACTCTAACTATTACAATACCGCCACGATGGATGAGATGCTGAAATTCATAATCAACTGTCGAGTCAACCAACCATCGAGTCTATATTTCTGACAAGAAACATTACCACATTCTGAACCAAATAATGATCTTCGCTCCTTAATATACTTCATATAATCAGATTGCACTGATCCTAAATCCCATAATCTCATCTTACCCAGTACGAACTTCTCAGGCATTAAGCCACTCCGAATGCGATCACAAGTCTCATATCACTCCATAATGTGCCAATAGGCCACAAATCCGAATGCAACACAAACGAAAATCGAACTCTGGAAGGAATTACCTAACCCCCGCACTAATACGGACTTTCCTTAGAAGATAGGAAGCGAAACACACAAAAAATAACACATAGAGGACTAGACCCGGCATCACACTATTGCGGCGCGCAACCAAAATCCAAATGACATACCCATGGCAGCGTGCCACCCGATCCACACATAGATCACACATAAGGAGATTGCACTTCGAGCTAAATCTGCTCGTTACAATAAAAATATCGAATTTCGATCGTAAGCACGCTAAGTGCATAATACCATTCCTGAGAAAACACATAGCGCTATAGACTACAAAACTCAAGCACAACTGAGGTGCGATACAAAATCTAAATCTCAAGAGCCATCCTGCTCACCTAACATCATCGCAACACGGAACCTCAACACATACACAATTTCTCAGGCCGTCTCAAAACTCACACGACGCAATGCATCAGTACCTAGGATAGCTGATGACAAAATAACACCTCGATTGTTCCTCCATAGGGAACGCTCGCTGAAATGAACACAAATGGCCTGATACAAAGCCCTGTTCACAGATAAATCAATCCACAGATCTCAAGACGATCCTGAACATATCAAATTAAACCAATGACCTTTCAAAGGTCCATACTAATATTTCCTTCTTCTTATAACACACAAGAACAACCGTCATAACCGGAGCAAACCTCCCCGGTTCATAACCCAATAAACAAGGTGCCCTCCAGGCACAAATTTTCAAGGCAATGATATTGCCCAAATTCATACTTGATTTAAATCTTTAGTCAAAAAAGTGGCTACATGCCACACTGGTACAATTTTCCCGTGGAACACATTCCCACAATCTTCCAAAATAAATAACGGGTCCGCACATCTAAACCATCAGATGCACTAACCCTGAAAAGCGATCCAGAATCCTTAA
Source organism: Nicotiana glauca (assembly GCA_026770625.1). Classification (NCBI taxonomy): domain Eukaryota; kingdom Viridiplantae; phylum Streptophyta; class Magnoliopsida; order Solanales; family Solanaceae; genus Nicotiana; species Nicotiana glauca. The sequence goes on from MU765034.1 coordinate 69,235, forward strand.
CCAGGATGCAAAACCTCTTCCTCAACACATCGATCTCAGGTGACGCTGAGGAAAATTCCAATTTACTCTAATCATTCAACCCTTTCCTTGCTCATCCGAGCCCGTGACATCCTGGTCAACACTGAACTGTAACCTTGATCCTCACTTTGTATTCCCATGCTACTCACTGCACCCAACGTGCCAATATACAATAGAACACAATTTTTCATCATAACTCCGAAATCATTAATATTTTAACACTTCAGCATATACAAACTTTACACTTAACTCACTTCAGGAGAATCATAGCAATACACAGGTAATTTTCCATGACCGTAGAATGTGCAAATCTGCAAGTAGTGGTCCAAGCGACTATAGCCCTTCCTGAATCTGCTTCCACATAACAAGCCATAACAGAAGAATGCCCCTGATAAATCATCAATCACGGCGGCCGACAGGACTCACACATACCCTCACAATTCATACACGTAACTTGATCTCGCGGACCGAACTGATCACTGGCCCCAATATGCCAATTCAA
>MU765034.1:81419-92962 GCA_026770625.1 Nicotiana glauca
TTTCGAAGATAAAGTTTACCCATAACCTTAGGAACTCGAATATATAATTTTCTCTTAATTCCATACTCTAAATCATGGCTAAATTTCAAGAATATGATTTTCTAGGTTTTCCACCAAAACCCCAAATTTTTATACTAATTTCCATGCCTAATTCCATGTATAAACCTTGTATTTAACTCAAAGCTAGTATAAATTACTTACCTCATGACAAGTGACGAAAATGGCATCCCCAAGCTGCTCCCTATCGACTCCAATGGAAGGAAAATGGGGTTGAAATGAGCTCAACCCCGAACTTAAAACATCCTCACTGCCCCAGTCATTTTTGCTTCTGCGGAAATGTTGCCGCTTATACGGTTCCGCATTTGCGGACATTAGGCTGCTTCTGCAGCTTTCCCTTGGCCTAGCCCCTTTCGCTTCTGCGATGCTCCTTCCGCAGATGCGGTCTCACTTCTGCGGAACCTCGACCGCATCTGTGGCCCTCGACCCTTCGAACCATTACGCTTCTGCGGTGCCTTTTACCGCTTTTGCGACTCCGCTTTTACGGATACCTGACCACATAAGCGGTCCCTGCTCCCCTTCTCTCCCAACCGCTTTTGCGATCCCATCTCCGCAGAAGCTAAAATACCAGCAACCAGCAACTCAGTTATTTCCAAAAATTCATTTTCGATCCGTTAACCACCCGTAATCCACCCGAGGCCCCCGGGACCCCAACCAATCATACCAACCAGTCCCAAAATATATTATGGACTTGCTCAAGGCCTCAAATCCTAAGAAACAATGCTAAAACCATGAATTACACCCCGATTCGAGCTTTATGAACTTTGAACTTTCCAACTTCTATTTTCGATGTTTAAACCAATCAAATCACGTCCGATTGACTTCAAATTTTGCACACAAATCACATTTAACATTGCGGACCTACTCCAACTTTCAGAATAGGATTCTAACCCCGACATCAAAAAGTCGACCTCTGGTCAAACTTCTCAAAAACCTTCAAATTCCAACTTTAGCCAAATGGCTTCAAAATGACCTACGGACCTCCGAATTCACTTCCGATCACGCTCCCAACTCCAAAATCACCATACGGAGCTATTCACAGACTCAGAATCCCAAATGGACATTGATACAGAGCCATTCATAGACTCTCGTCACCTCGTGCGTACGTAGCTCCCGCAAAAAGTCACACATATTAAATGCATCACCTAGGGGTAGTTTCCCCCTCATAGAGTTAGAAAAGAGACTTACCTCACTCTGAAGTTCCATAACTAGCTCCAACGCTGCTCTAACACCTCACACCGGTGCCCAACACTCCAAAACAAGTCAATCAATGTGAAAATACGTAAATATATACTCTAATACTCATTATAAATTAAATTATTATAATTTCCAACTCCGCTCGAAAAACCGATAAGCCAACCCTCGGGTCCACGTGCCCGGGTTCTGAAAATTCCGAAGATAAACATTACTAACTCAAACATATGGTTTATTCCCAATTTCATGCCCAAATTCGGGGTCAAAACCAAAAAATACCAATTTCTAAGTTTCCTTAAAATTCTCACAAATTCTACCAATTGTGAATAACTAATTTTTGACCACACCCAAATTCTACACTATTTTAGTGTAAATATTTCTTTTAGGCCCAAATCTTGATAATTTAAATGTTTATCTTACTTTAATAGGTTTTGTTCAAAAATAAATTACAAAAAAATATTCACATACTTATAGTACAAATTTTATTTCTATTTGTAAAGAGAAAAAGAAAATTTACAAAAAAAATAATAAAATATTTGATTTCTCCTAATTAGAATTTTAAATGTATGAATGGTATTTTTTTTTAGTATAGTTTATACTATAGGGTAAATATTTAGTTATCCTATGTATATAATATTTAATTCTAAAAGTAGTTGGCTAATATTTTTAGCTATGCAATTTACTTTATCTTTTCTTCATTAAAAAAAGAATTAATTACTAATAAGTAAGAGTTATTTAAGAAAGGCATCTAACAAAAAAAATAGAACAAAAAAATAAAGATAACAAAATAAACAAACAAAAAGATAACTCCTATCTGATCTAACTTCCCTACACTTCCCGCACACCCACAAATCCTAATTCTCTGATCACGTTCATCTCCCCACTTTCCCCTCTCCTTCACGTAATTTCCCACAAATCCACTTCTCAATCTCATATTCTTCCCACTCCAACTCCTTTGCAGATGAACACATTGCACCAACATTATCTTTTATAAAATGGTTTAATAAGTTTTCTATTGAAAAAAAGAAGGAGAGAACGGAGGGAGTAACAAGAGACAGAGAAAAAGATAAAAGAAGAAAAAAAGAACGAAAAGGAAAAGAACGAAAAGAGGGCAGAAGGAAAAAGAAAGGAAAAAGACAAAAAAGAAACACACACAGATGGAGGAGAGAACGGGCACACAGAGAGAATCTGTACTTTGGTTTCTTCTTTTGATTTCGAATTCAAAAATATAATTGGTTTAAGGTATTGATACAGCTCAACAAAAATGATGGAAAGAAAATGAGAAGGGAAGAAATCCTAAAGGGTAAAATAAGAGAGAATCACCCTTGAACAGATTTCCAACTCAATTTGGAATTGAGTATGATTTGAGAGAGAAGAGAGAAAGAGATTTTTATTAATATTCAATCTGAATAATCCTCAACTATCACAAGGGATTCGATTATATGCTAATGAATTTGGGCGGGAAAATTAGTTAGTAACTAACTTTCGAAAAATTCCAAATCCTAACTAACTTTCAACTAACTCCAACTAACATGGCTCACCTTGGCTACTTAGCTTATTTTAACCACTGAAATAGAAAGTAAACTAATCACTAAGCTAATAGGATCGTAACAATACTCTCTCCTTCGAAATCCTTGTCCTCAAGGATTAAAATGGAGAAATTTGAGCTTGAAGGAGTGCATATCTTCCCAGGTATTGTCTTCCGGTGGGGCATTGAACCATTTGATTAGGACTTGAGTAATGGCTCTCCCCTGCTTCTTGGCCAACCTTCTATCCATAATAGCATCAGGCTCCAACAGTACATGGCTAGCCTCCGAATGAACTTCAGGTAAAACAGTAGAAGCACTATTGTTACCCAGCTTCTTTTTCAATAGGGACACATGGAAAGTGGGGTGTATTTTCGAATAAGGAGGCAGATCCAAGGTGTACGCTACCTGTCCCACCTTAGCTAATATTTTGAAAGGACCAAAGAATTTGGCTGAAAGTTTTTGGAAGACATGGTCTTTGAGGGAAAGCTGTTGATAAGAGTGAAACTTAATGAAATCCCAATCACCCACCTGATATGACCTATCAATCCTGTGCTTATCACCTTGTGTCTTCATCCTGTGTTGTGCTCTCTCCAGATGTTGTTTAAGAGCACGTAAAGTGGCTTCTCTGGCCTGCAAGATTCTATCAATCATGTCTAACTGAGATTAAAAATGCATATATAGAAGGAGGGGAGGTGGCTTCTGTCCATACATAACTTCATATGGTGTGATGTTTGTGGCTGAGTGAAAAGTGGTATTGTACCACCATTTTGCCAGGGGAAGCCAAAGGGGCCATTCCTTTGGTTTTTCAAAGGTCATACATCTGAGATAACACTCCAAGCATCTATGAACAACCTCAGTTTGCCATCCGTTTGAGGATGATATGCAGATGAAGTTAACAAAGAAACCTTCTATAGTTTGAACAGTTCCTGCCAAAAATGACTGGTGAAGACTTTGTCCCTATCAGAGATGATAGTCTTAGGCATACCATGTAGCTTAAAAACACCATCCATAAACACTTGGGTTACATCTAAGGCTGTAAATGGGTGTTTGAGAGCCATGAAGTGGGCAGCTTTACTTAATCTGTCAACAACTACCAAAATGACTTCCTTCCCTGCAGCTTTTGGTAGTCCCTCTATAAAATCCATTGAAATGTCTTGCCAAACCTTTTCAGGAATTGGCAGTGGTTAGAGTAGGCCTGGGGTATTCTACATTTTCACCTTTGCACCTTTGACAAGTGTCACACTCCCTTATGTGTTTATAGACATCTTGCTTCATCTTCTTCTAATAGAAGTCCTGTTTGATCCTCTTGTGAGTAGCAGTGATTCTTGAGTGACCAACCATAGAACTGTTATGATAGAATGCTATGAGCTGCTTCCTCAAGACTGGATCATCCCCTACCATCACCTTGCCCTTTCTGCTGAGAATTCCCCCCATGAATGAATAATAAAGCTTAGGACTGGATGAGGATTGAATACTATGAATCAATTGTTGCAGTTGGGGATCTTGATTCCAACTTAGTTTGATAGATTCCAATAATTGTGAAGTGACCCCAGAAATGCTAAAGAGCTGAATGGTCTCTCCCTTCCTAGAAAGAGCATCAGCCACAAGGTTCTCCTTTCCTTTTTTATAGGATATAGAATAGCCATACCCTAATAACTTGACCAGCCACTTTTATTGACTAAGAGTGGTGATTCTTTGTTCTAGAAAGTATTTGAGACTATGGTATCAGTCTTGATCACAAAATGTCTGCCCAAAATATATGGTCTCCATTTCTGAACTGCAGAAACTAAGGCCAGCAATTCCTTTTCATATACTGACAAGGCTTTGTTCTTGCCAGATAAACCTTTGCTGAAAAAAGCTATAGGTTTGTTGTCTTGCATCAACACTGTACCAATTCCATCACCTGAAGCATCGGTTTTTATGACAAATTTCTTTGAAAAATCAGGAAGTGATAGGACAGGAGCAGAGGTAATAGCCCTTTTTAAAGATTCTAAGGCTTCAGTGGCTGCTGCATTCCACCCAAAGCTCCCCTTCTTGAGTAGATCATGTAGTGGCCTAGCAATAAACCCATAGTTCTTGATGAATCTTCTATAATAACCAGTGAGACCAAGAAAACCCCTCAACTCTTTTACTGTCTTTGGTTGTGACCAATTCAACACTGCTAATACCTTGTGTTGATCCATGGATACTCCTTCACTGCTGATGATGTGTCCCAAGTAATCTATTTGTGTCACCCCAAAAGACACTTGCTCATCTTGACAAATAACATGTGAGATCTTAACAGTTGGAAAGCAGCTTCTAAGTGAGTCAAGTGGTCTGACCAGCTGGAGCTATAGATGAGAATATCATCAAAGAAAACCAGAATAAATTTTCTGAGATAATGGTGGAAAACCTCATTCATGAGACTCTGAAAGGTAGAAGGGGCATTAGTTAAGCCAAATGGCATAACCATAAATTCATAATGGCCATGATGGGTTCTAAAGGCTGTTTTAGGAATATCTTGCTCAAACATCCTTATTTGATGGTAGCCCGACCTTATATCCTGCTTGGAAAAGTATTTTCTCCATGTAACTCATCTATAAGTTCTTCTAGAATAGGAATTGGCCATTTATCCTTCATTGTGCTGTTATTTAATTCTCTATAGTCCACACACATTCTCTATTTTCCATCCTTCTTTTTCACCATTACAATAGGTAGGAATAAGGGCTGGTACTGTGCCTTATCACCCTAGATTTCAACATGTCATCTACCATTTTCTCAATCTCATCCTTCTGTATTGCTGGATATCTGTATGGCCTCTTGTTGATTTGTGCAGTACCTTCCTTCAACACAATTTTGTGGTCATGTGTCCTTGTAGGTGGCAATCCTTTAGGTTCCTCAAATATATCCTTGTACCTCTGTAAAATTGAGTCCAAATCTGTTGTTTTCTCTTGATCCTGGACATGACCCTCCATTAAGAATAGGCCTATGTTCATGCTTGCATTCTCCTCTGCTAATACCTATACTGATATCATACACAACTCTGTTGGTTTGGCCAAAAGTTTATCCATCCTCCCTGCTTGAATTAACTTGGCAGCAGGAGGTTGAATACCCCTTAAAGACACTTTCTTGCCCATGATGGTGAACTCCATTTTAAGCTTCCTGAAATTCCACATGATATCCCCTAAGGTGATTAACCATTGGATGCCAAGAATCGTGTTGCATCCTCCAATAGGTAATCCTCCAATAGGTAACACCAGCATATCAGAGTCAAAAGTGACCCCTTGCATTTTCCACATCAACATTTTGAAAATATAGTGGCTTTGCACCTTGTTGCCATCAGCCACTCATACTGCAAATGGGGCTATAGCTGTTAAAACACACCTTAACTTCTTGGTTGTATTGAGACCCAAGAAATTGTGTGTGCTACCAGTGTCAATCAAGACTTGCACAGCTTTCCCTTTGATTGACACAGTTACTCTCATGGTTCGAAAGTCATTCAAACCATTCATAGCATGGACTGATACATGGGGCAAGATTGATCCCTCAGAATCAGTCTTTAAGCCTTGGCCAATTATGGTCAACAACTCAGCTGGATCTAACATCACTTCCTGCTCTAACTCCACATCATCCAATCCTTCCTCCACTTCCATAGAGAATAGCTGCCTTCTATTATTACACACATGCCCAAAACTATATTTTTCATTACAGTTATAGCATAACCCTCTACTTCTTCTATCCTTCATTTCTATAGGTGTGAGTCTTTTAGGATTTTTACAGGTGGGCTTATCATGTGGGGGTTGAGGGTTGTGATTTCTATTAAGAGGTTGGCTAAATTTAGGAATGGTTGCAGCATATGAAGAGAAAGGGTGAGGAATGACAGAAAATGGTTTGGAGGTGCTTTTGTTAGAAAAAGAAGGGTTCGAGGAGGTCATAAAAACTTGTTTCTGCACAACCAATGTTTGTTCCTGGATCCTAGCCAGACTAATAGCTTTAGCTAAAGATCTAGGGGTTGGCATCTTAACAGGAAGACCAAATACAGGTTTTAATCCCCTAATAAAGCAACTAACAACATACTCTTCAGATAATTCGACTCTAGTAAGTAATTCATCAAACAAGTCAACATAATCCTGTACAGAATTTACCTGCCTTAGATCCTTGAGGTCACCCACTGGGTCATCAAATAGCTCAGATCCAAATCTCGAATATAGACAAGCCACATACTCACCCCATCGAGGCCAATCCCTAGCCACTCTATGCTTCATGTAGGATTGATGCCATTATAGTGCCCTTCCCTCCAATCTATAAGATGCAGCTCTCACCTTTGAATCTTATGGTGTTTCTTCATAAGCAAAAATCTTCTCGCATTTGTACAACCAATCCTTAACCCCACTCCATCAAAAGTAGGAAATTCTGTGTGAAAATCATGATTAAGAGTTTGATGGGCTATAGGAAGATGACCTATCATATCTGGCCTTTCCTATTCAACAGGATACTCACGATTTTGACCTCCATTTGTAGTGATGCTCCATACTAACAACTTCTTAATTTCCTCCATAGCTTGAGTCACTCTTACATCCACTGATTTCTGCAACTATGTCACAGATGAAGTAACTGCCTCCAGTGATCCTTTAAGGCTATCGACCTCTTTCCTCAACTCGTGCATTCGAGTGTTGTGATCGCCCATAGTCACAGATCCAAAGATGGGAAGCTCTGATACCAATGATGCAGCTCGACAAAAATGATGGAAAGAAAATGAGAAGGGAAGAAATCCTAAAGGGTAAAATAAGAGACAATCACCCTTGAACAGATTTCCAACTCAATTTGAAATTGAGTATGATTTGAGAGAGGAGAGAAAGAGATTTTTATTAATATTCAATCTGAATAATCCTCAACTACAACAGGGGACTCGATTATATGCTAATGAATTTGGCGGGAAAATTAGTTAGTAACTAACTTTCGGAAAATTCCAAATCCTAACTAACTATCAACTAACTCAAACTAACTTGGCTCACCATGGCTACTTAGCTCATTTTAATCACTGAAATAGAAAGTAAACTAATCACTAAGCTAATAGGATCGTAACAGGTATTTGATCCGAATTTTCGTCTGATTTTCGTGGTTCCGATATGGTTCACGACTCCTGCCCCTTAGTTGTTGTTACGTCAAAATTTCATTGCCGGATCCTTCTGTATTTGATTCCAAGAAAAGTTAATCAAAGATTTTACACACTCATGTCACGTCCTTAGTTATTAACTAAGTACACGTGCGACACTTGACAAATCGCACATGTTCTTGCTATGCCAAGTCAGCCTTACTACACTCAAGATTGCTAAGAGAATGGAAGAAAGAACATAAGAGAATTGTTAAAGGAAGCTTTGTATTGAAGAGAACTTGAATTGTTTTTCTTGGTTTTTGAATTACAAATGAATTCCCCCTATTTATATTAATCATCTAGGGGCTAGTATGTAAATAATAATTGTTCTACAAGTCCTTCCATATTTACAAATAAGTCCATTCTCTAGAATATTCTACAAGCCTAGAAGATTCTAAGGACTTTCCTAGAAAATCCATAGGATTCTAAGGTCTTCCATGAGAAATCTCCATATTTCTCTAGAACCTTCCTACAAGTGCATAAATATCTAGAGCTTCCCAAGGAAATTCTCCATAGTTCTAGAATATTCTACCAAGATTTAGTCCCAAATTTATGTAACACATCCATGTGGCAAAAATATGTGCCAAGTGTCACCTATGTGGCGTGATGACATGGCAGGTCATCACACTCTCCCCCACCTAATATTGCGACGACCGCGGCGCAATGCTGTTGCATAAACTCTCGGATCTTATCTTTGAATTGCCACAAGTCTTCATATCGTTCCCACGTGGCCTCCTCCGGTGATTGCCCTTTCCAATGGACGAGGAACATAGCAGTGGCTTTTTGCCCTTGTTTTCGCCTGGCTTGGTAATCTATGATAGCCTCAATCTCCCGATCATGCGAGGCGGTGATAGTCATTGGCGCTCGACTTGATTGGCCCCTACTCGGATCATCCTTATCTTCATGATATGGCTTAAGCATGCTCGCATGGAAAACAGGGTAGATCTTAAGATACGACGGCATGTCAAGCTTGTATGAGATCTTGCCTATCTTGGCGACGATCTTAAATGGCCCCTCATACTTGCGAATTAAATTCTGATGCATGCCCCGTAGTGCCTTGAATTGCCTTGGGTTAAACTTCACCATGACCATGTCCCCAACCCTATAATCTGTGGGACGCCGCTTACGGTCCGCAAATTTCTTCATCTTCTTAGCTGCCTTATCCAAGTAGGACTTAGCAGTGTCGAGCTGCTCCTCCCATCCTTTAGCCATATGATAAGCCCCCAAACTTTTTCCCTCGAAGGCGGCTGGTAATGAATGTGGAGTTTGTGGTTGTTGACCTGTGGCTAGCTCAAATGGTGTCCGCCCCGTGGACTCACTCCGCTGTAAGTTATAAGAGAATTGGGCGATGTCTAGGAGCCTTGCCCAATCTTTCTGATGTGCGCTTACATAATGCCTCAGGTAGCATTCTAGTAAGGCATTGACCCGTTCCGTTTGTCCATCTGTCTGTGGGTGGAAACTAGTGGAAAAGTGCAGCTCCGTGCCAAGTATGTCGAACAACTCTCTCCAAAAGTTTCCAGTAAAACGGGGGTCTCGATCACTGATAATATGCCTTGGTAAGCCCCAATACTTCACCACGTTCTTAAAGAATAGCTTGGCGGCTTCCTTGGCAGTGCAACCTGGTGAGGCGGGCATGAAGGTGGCATATTTGGAAAATCTATCCACGACCACCATAATAGTACCATAACCGTCGGACTTCGGTAGGCAAGTGATAAAGTCCATAGTCACGCTCTCCCATGGACGCTCTGCAACTGGTAATGGCTCCAAAAGTCCTCCGGGTTGTTTTTGTTCAACCTTGTCCTGTTGACAGACAAGACAAGTCTGCACATAGCACTCTATGTCATCTCGCATGTGTGGCCAATAGTAGACTGACTCAACCAAGGCCCTAGTGCGACGTTGGCCTGGATGACCAGCCCACATTGTATCATGACTCTCCCTTATTATCCGCCGTCTGATGTCTCCAAACTTAGGCACGTAGACCCGCCGACCCGTGGTAAGTAATAGGTCGTCTTTTACCCAAAAACGTCTCGTCTTGCCCTGATTGGCTAACTCGATAAGTTGTTTGGTTGCTGGATCATGTTGCATGCCTTCTTTTATAGCCTCACGAATGTCCCAAGTTGCTGAAGTGATGGCAGCAAGCTCGGCTTTCCGGCTCAAGGCATCAGCTACAACATTACCTTTGCCCGGCTTGTACTCTAGCACATAATCAAACTCGGCCAAGAAGTCTTGCCACCTAGCCTGTTTTGGCGTGAGCTTCTTCTGCGTCTGAAAGTAGCTAGTAGCCACATTGTCGGTCTTGACCACGAACCTCGACCCGAGCAGATAATGTCTCCATGTACGAAGGCAATGCACAATTGCAGTCATTTCCTTCTTTTGCACCATGTAACGCCGCTCCGTCTTATTTAACTTGCGGCTCTCAAATGCTATGGGATGCTTATCCTACATCAGGACACCCCCAATGGCGAAGTCTGAGGCATCTGTGTGCACCTCAAATGTCTTGGAAAAGTCAGGTAATGCCAAGACTGGATCCTTTGTTATAGTTTCCTTAAGGCCTTCAAATGCCTTTTGACAATGCTCCGTCCAAACCTATGGATTGTTCTTCTTTAGCAGCTTGGTCAATGGTGCGGCCTTCGCTGAGTAGCCATTAATGAACCAACGGTAGTAGTTAACAAGGCCAAGGAAGGATCTCAACTTCGTTACCTTTGTAGGTGCTTCCCACTCCTGGATAGCACGTACATTAGCCTCGTCCATGCGTAGCTCTCCATTGCTAATGACATGGCCCAAGAAGTGCACCTTTGATTGTGCAAACTCACATTTCTCCCTCTTGATGTATAGCTCNTTCCGTGCCTAGTATGTCGAACAACTCTCTCCAAAAGTTCCCCGTGAAGCGGGGGTCTCAATCACTGATGATATGTCTTGGTAAGCCCCAATACTTTAACACATTCTTAAAGAATAACTTGGCGGCTTCCTTAGCTGTGCAACCCGGTGAGGCGGGCATGAATGTGGCATATTTGGAAAATCTATCCACGACCACCATAATAGTACCATAACCGTCAGACTTCAGTAGGCATGTGATAAAGTCCATAGTCACACTCTCCCATGGACGCTCTGCAACTGGTAATGGCTCCAAAAGTCCTCCAAGTTGTTNTTCCCAATTTGACACCAACTCTATTAGCTACCCCACGAGCATTTTGTACCTCGGCATTCACGGTCTTAACGCGAGAGTTGGTTGGAGCAATCTTCAATTTTAGTCTCTTTGCGGCAGCCTTAGTCACGAAATTATGAGTTACTCCAGTATCCACCATTGCACGAGCGGGCTTGTTGTTGATGGTGAGATCCAAGTACTGGTTGCCATTCTCGGTAGGTTGGATAGCTTTCTTTGTGAAAGCACCACATAATCCGATCATACCCAATTGTGCGGTTCCCGAACTCTCTCCTTGCGGCTGCTCTTTTCGTTCACGGACCATGGCACTGAGGCTCTTGAGGTCGGAACAATTCCTAAAGCCGTGCAGCCCTCCGCATATGTAGCATCCCTTCTTCTCGGCCTGTGCCTTCTTCTCGGCGTAGCCCTGACGACCACTCGACTTTTTGGAATCTTGAGTCTTGGAGTATTGTTGTTGTATCTCCTT